>PVKB01007384.1:0-36443 GCA_004027205.1 Ctenodactylus gundi | reverse complement strand
AAGCACACACAAAACACATAAAGACAAAAGAGAACAACAGGTAATAAAAAGTTAATGTAGTGGAAGGTTAACATCAAGGAAATCTCAATGATATACATGAGAATTTTGTATTAATTTGCAAAATTTGTGTCTGATTTTTTTTATGTAAAATGTTAAAAGATTATTAATCCACGTTGATCTTCATGATACACAAGTTTGAGTTGCCAGAGCCTAGAAAAGTAAAACTGTAGACATTGAAAAGAAAACAAACAAACAAACAAACCCGTTTCAACCCAAGAGAAGTGTCATCTAGGGTGACTACTTACCAAAATTCACACCACTAAAATGAAACAGTGTTTATGTGTGATTCAAGTAGTTCACCCTGGTGAAGAAAGAGCGTACAAAAGAGAAATGATTCAAGGTTATACATAAGTGACAGATTTGATTTATTTGTACTTGCTTTCTAAATATAATCTTAGGAACTTCTGTTAATATTAATGGACTTGTAACAATAGATGATAGGCTGCAATCAGACTATTTCTAAATAGATAAATTCAGGACAGTGATTAACTGATAACAAATTAATCATTATAAGAATTTCTTGAATCACATATCCTGACCATTAGGGTACAAAATTATATTGAAATATTTACTAGCATTCATATTATCATCCTTTACTGACAGGAGTAAATAATTTCTTCTTTGAACTTACTATTTATTATTATTATTTTATTGACTGATTGATTGATTGAAACAGCATCTTGCTCTGTAGCTCCGGCTGGTCCTGAACTCATTAGGGAGCCCAGGCTAGCCTTGAACTCATGACAATCCTCCCGCTTAAGCCTCCTGAGTGTTTGGATTACAGGATTAATATTTTTATACAGGATTAATAATCGTGTGAGTTTGTGTACAAGGATAAATCTCAGCAGTCTTACATTTATTTAAAATTATAGGCTATTATCTTTAGAATATCATTTCTACTCCACTTCATCACGGATTTAACCACGACTTTATACTCCATTAATACTTGCTTTATAGTTCTGCTCCAATCTGTAACATCGTGGTATAGATAATAAATATCTTCCTTCTACATAAAACATCTGAAACATGAGTATTGTTTCCTGTTTTTTGTTTGTTTGTTTGTTTTTTGAGTCCCAGTAGTAAAGACATCGCTGGCCACAGAGCCAATGCTCATTGAAAGTGTGACACATTGCTGAAGAACTCGGAATTTTCGGATCACACACATATGAGTAAATTCAGGCAAATAACTTAATCTCTTGGAATATTGGGTTTTAATATACTAAGTAGAGAAAACAATTTCTATTTTAAAAAGTAATATTCAGAATAAGATATAATATAATTTTAATTAGCATGCTGTTAACACATATTAAATGTCAAAATTATATGAAAACGTTCTGAAAATAAAAATTTAAATCTTAAGACAATAGAATAAAATGAATGATATGCAGAAAATATAGTAAACACCAACCATCTTTTAATTATCTTAAATATTAATCTTAAATAAAATCAACTATTAATATGATAATGACAAATTAATGAAACATTTCAATCTCTTTCTTTCGCAGGAGTATTTATTTGTATTATGCAAGAGTTGTAGGTTACGAAGACACAACAACAATGAATATCGTATGTGGACCTTATCCAAATCAGAAAAGTGTTTAATTCCTTACACAATATTTGGAATAGTCAGGTATGTGAAAATGATTTATTTAAAGGCTGATTAATGTATGTATATTCTCTGACATGTAAGTGAACTTAGTTCAATATACTATCAGAATCTTTCAATAAGATTAATATGTTTTCAAATGTACTTTATGAATACAACATCAATCAAATGGTTTTGTACACATGACACCCATAGAAAGTTATTTATGTGTTCCATACATTGCTATTTTAATAATACTGTGTGACAATCAGTAATATTCATTTTTATCCATTTAATTTTAAAATAAAGAACAGCTTTATATAAATCAATACTAAATTTAAAGAAGACTCTCATATTTAGTAAATTCCGTGTGTATCCAAACATGCAATTTTCATGAAAATATTTAATATTTTATCTCTCATATCATTCTATTATTTTAATATTAACCACATTAAAAATATCTCCAAATGTTCAGACAGAATGACAAAGTTTAGATGAACCAAGTTCTTTCTTTACTTTTACCATCAGTGTGCTGTCATATTTATATTTCTACAGCTAAGACTTTCAGCCAGAGTTCATAGAACCTGAGTTTGTGGTTGTCATGACATATCGAGATTGAAAAATAAGCAAATGTTTTTATTTCACATGATGCTAACATATGCACTGAAAATAGAAGATGGAATACCATATTTAATAGTTGTGGTTAAGAACATTGGGCTCCACTTGACCGTGTACAGACGGGAGCTTTCACTTTTTTCTCTCTCTTCTTATCTTGAACAGGAGTGGGAGAAGCTATGAGAACTTGTGGCTGCTCCACTTTCAGATGGCTCAACAGTTTTCGGAGCCCTTTCCTGTTCTTAATGATCTCCCGCCAATTTCCCTACATACATGCACCTGACTTGGATTAGAGAGAAAACAGTTTAGTCCCACAATGAAAAAAAAAAAAGAAAAATTTTAGTTCTAAAGGAAAGAATGTTATATATTGTATTGTAGCTGTTCTGCCATCTTTCTGTTGTTTTGGGTGCTAGGAGCATGATTATGTTGATCAGAAATCAAATGAATTGTGAATTGTCTAGATTTTAATCTGAATTGTTCTCTTCTTCTACTTTATGTTTGTATTTACGTTTTGAGAATATTTGTTTTTGAGACAGGGTCTTGCTCTGTAGTCCAAACTGGTCCTAAACTTACTATGTAACCCAGGATAGCCTTGAACTCCCGAGCAATCCTCTGGCCTCCTGAATGCTGAGATTACAGTCATGGGTCACCACTGCCAGTTTATGTGGTGCTGGGGAATTGAACTTAGGCCCTCCAGATTGCTAGGCAAGCACTTGAACTGCTGTGCCATTCCTCCATCCCTTAAAACTAATTTTGATAATTTTATGATGACGAGTCACATTTCTCAAGTTCTTCACTATACTGATGCAAAAGAAAGCATAAAGTTAGTCCCTCATTACAAGGAAAACCATTGATCGCTGGGTTTAACATGAGCTGCTCACTCACATGGTCCGGTTCCACTGTGCTCTGTCTATGGCATGCACGAGAAATTTGCAGTAACAATTAGCAAAATGCTATGAGCCCTCTTCACTGGAAATCACAGAATTTGGTAACTAATAATACAAATTACTTTAGGTAGGCATTGAAATAAAAAATAAGTAAAGTGTGTTTTAAATCTGTTTGCAAAAGTGCTTAGAGGGCTGCAGGAATTGGCACAGCAGTTGAACTGCTTGCCTAGCAAGTGCACAGCCCTGAGTTCAATTCCCCAGCACCAGATAAACTGGGCAGGGTGGCGCACATCTATAATCCCAGCACTCAGTATGCTAAGGCAGGAGGATTGCTGTGAGTCCAAGGCCAGCCTGGGCTCCATACTGAGTTCAGGACCAGCCTGGAGTATAGAGTGAGATGCTGTCTCAATAAACAAACAAACAAACAAATAAATAAATAAAGTGCTTAGAAAATAGGTTACTCTAAAAGTCATTGCCCAGAAAATAAAAATCACCAAGTAGGTGTGAATCTATTAATGTCAAGAAGAAAAATTATAGAAACAAATTTAATGTCAAAGTGTCGTATAGAAATGTAATATCCAGCTCTAATAAGGTATAGTGCATTGATATATTAACATTATGTCAAATGACACTGAAGTCTGCAGGTAAGAAATAGATCAATAACAGATTTTGGGTCCAAATTGATGTAGAAACAGATTTTAACAATTTTCAAATTAACTTTTAGTTTTATATATTATGGAGAAATTTAAGAAAACTTCTTCTGTAAAGAGCTACCTAATACAACTACAGGGCAAGATACACTTAATTATTTGTCTTTGTACCTAAAAACAGAAGTTTTATCTTGGAGAAATCGTTGACAGTTGAATTAATACTGTTCACAGTTATCCCAAATATGGGCCACAAATGACCAAAGCTAATGAAACATTGTAGAAATTCTTCAAAAGAATGTTGTGACATGATTAAGTATTTTTTATTATTCTCCGTTTTATTGATCTGTATAAGTGCAAAATTTAAGGTTTACAATGAAGTACTTTCCCACTTTCCTTTTGTCCCTCCACCTACCTTGAGAACATCATGCTTAGTGAAGAGAGTCAAAAGTAGAAGGTGAAACATCGAATGGTCTCTCTGAGTCCCAGATCACAACTATATGATTAAGTATTTTAAACAAGAAAACCTCTGGATTCAGTACTTAAAAGAGTCAATTGAGATGACTATATAGACTTCATGACCTGAAAAATCTAGCTAAGATCAGTAGCACAAGGACATAGATCCCTTATTAACAATGGTATAATTACTTGGGAAAAACAGCAAGAAGCAAATTCATGTGATATTCAATGTAATAACCAATGCTTTCTAATACAGTCAGAAAAGATGGAAGTTGACTTGGGTCTCTTTTGGTCTCTTTTCATTACTTAGATGAAGGGAAATGCACAAAGGCAGTGATGGAAGATATGTTCACCTTTAGCAAATTGGATAGAAAATGAATAGAGGCTTTAATATTTCACTAAATGTTCAGCAAATGTATACTGAGCTCACACTATTCCCCAGTTAGTATGATAGGACATGCTGATCCAAAACAACAAACCAGATATAAGAAGGTTGTAGATGTGTTGGAAGGTATAAGAACTAGCTAAGGTACAAAGTACCTTATTTGTGTTGGTGCTTTATCACCAACACAAATTCATTGGAACGCCATCGAGACAGAAAATTGTGGAAGACAAATCCATAAAACAGCAAAGCATTAATAGTCCTAAACAAATAGAGAAAACTAATATAAATAACAATAAAAATATCATTTTGAAATGTGATTTATTAAAAGCATTGATAATGTTGGAGTTGTGTGATGGCAGTTAGAACAAGTCCAGATGAAGTAAATTATTCACAATTAGTTCGAGTCACTTATACTAAATGTTTTATGTTAACATATGGTAGCTTCATCCAAAGTGAAAGAATTTATACTTGTTTAAAAACAGTATCTTTTATAAAATAGCAATGTATAAAAAATGATTAGCATTTGAAATTGTCAATTATTTTCATCACTGAAAAAGATGATTCATGTTGTAACACATGTGCAATTATTAGATGCAATCGTGCTTAAATATGGTGGAATATTTATTTTTAAGCTTAATGTTTTATTATCATCACTTAATAATGATCTACCATTACTAGTTTTGATATAATGGATTTTTTATATGTAGATGAACAAGATGTTCAATTTAAAGCAAAATTTTAACAGTTTAAAATAGACCTCACATGATTCATGTGTTGTTTTTTGACTGAGCATTACATTTCTATGACAACATTGTTTTTGGTTTTGTTTTTTTTTTTCATTATATGGTTTCTTTGGGGCCATGTTCCTAAGCTACGACCCAGACTCCTGATTAAGGTTAAAACAGTATAACAAACTATACAATATGTATATCTAACCGTATTCTTGTAGTATGTAAGAATCTTTTAATATAAAATTGAGGAAACAAGGAAATATTGCTGGGGATGAACATTGACAGTTACATAAAACCTTAGCAATAAAAATATTGGCGGTCAAGCACTAATTAAAATTAGAGATACAGTTGTGGCTCAAGGTAAAGAAAATATACTTTTAGAAAATATAAATATAAATATTCTTTTAATTTCAAAATTACAGCAGACATGGAACTAAAGTTTCACATCAAATATAACAGGAGGTTTTCTGACAGATAAGCCAGAAGGGAAGAGAAAAAGATTAAGGTCCTGGAGTTTATACTAACCATCCCTGAGAAGGGTTTGCACTCAGGCAAGCATCTCAGTGCAAGAAAGAGGGACACATTTTGGGAAGGAAACATCGATTCAGAAACGACTGAGAAATGGATTGGGACAGCAGAAAGCAGCAATAATGAGGCAGGTCTGAATGCGACGAGTGAAAAAAAAAATAAGGCAGTGCTTATCAGCGATGCTTGGGTTTCACATCTCTTGAGTTGTCTGGAAAAACTTTCCAACAATAAGAATATGAGACTTCCCCAAGACTTTATGATGCGTAAGGCACAGAGTTGTACATGACAGTGCACACAAAGCCACGAGAAGTTGCCTAATCATAGCTGGGGTAAAAAGAAAGTGCATGGATTGAGGTGTACGATGCAAGTCTACGTGAAAAATAAACAAAAAGCAAGATACCTTTAAATGCACTTCAAAGACATTTGTGTTTACTATTCATGTTCTGCCTTTTTTATTAAAAAAAAAAAAAGTCCTCAGCCTGACTACACAATTTCTGTCTTGGACACTCTCTCCACATCCCCCTTGACAAGAGTGTTCTTAGCTCTAAATAAACTATTTTCTTCCTTATATTACTTGACTTTTCGTATATTCTTTGTACTGCTCACTACACTGGTCCTCCCTACACTATCTGAGGCACCATTTTGAAAGTGTACATAAATAATTGGGTCCCGGGATGACAATCACAGGTTATTTCAGAGACAAGAATAAAGAAGAAAGACAAAAAAAAATATGTAACACTGAGAGAATAAATTCATGCTAAAAGCAAAGAATACAAGTACATAGATAATGGAACTGCTGGTACAAGCAGTCACAAAAAAATTAAATATAACATTGCCAATGTAGATCTACCTGAGTGTGATTGGAATATGAAATCTTGGCACAACCAGCAGGACATATAAACCCAATTTTCTCTGTATTTGCTGCATTTGGAAATCAATGCAGAATGCTCTCACCTTTAAATATTTATTTTAACAGTAATTCTTTTATACTTTTTATTAACAAATAGCTAGATCATCTCAGATAGCAGGTAACCCTTGAGAAAAAATATATATCTCATAATAGAACTATGTCTTCCATCCTTCTGTTGCTATGAATTTTCCAGGCTTTCTATTATCTGTACGGACCAGAATTCAGTAGAGAGCTATCTTTCATTAGTTATTTTAACGAGGAAATTTAATATTTAAAAACATTGGATGCAAATTTATTACTTTTATAACAGAACAGGCAAAAAGAGAAGTTAGCAAAAAGGGAACAATGACAGGAAGAAGGTGCCACACATGGAACTGGATAAACATGTGAAAAACACTAGAGCTGGGAATTTCAGGCGCCTAGGGACAAGCCCTAGGGAACAGATTTGCAGACCGCTGCCAAGGCGCAGCTGCTCAACTGGTGAGAGTGTCTGAGTCTGGAGAAAAGTGCCTCTCAAAAAGTCAGGCTCAAATGTCTCGGTTGGGGCATCCAAGGGAGCAGCCTGAGTCTGAATGTACAGCGGTCTAATGACTGCAGGGTGGCTAGGGTGCTGTCACGAAGGACACATCAGCTGCCACAGGAAAGGTTGCTGCCTGAGTGAGTCCGCCAGGAACAAGAGGCCAAGTGTAAAGAGAGCACCTAAGTCCCACGCCTCTCCTGACATGCTTGTGGTGGAATTCATTGGGGAGCCTGCACACAAAACATAAATCTCAGTTGGAGATTTCTAGATTCAGTATCACAAAGGAAGAGCAATAATAATTCTGAGAGATGATAACTTAATAACCGGCATTACTTACAGTGTATAAAATATATTTATAAAATATATTTTGACCCAGAAAAATTTCTCACATGTAATGTTATGTTCGTGTGTGCTTGTGATACCTAGTACAAGTAGTATATACATGAACTTGCATACACACACACATATGGACACACACATGCATACGTATATGGCATTTGCTACAAAGACTCCCTTGGGATAAATTTTGCAGCTTTTGCCCTAAGCAGAGTGTAGTGACACACGCATGTAATTCCAGCTCTCAGGAGCTTGAGGCAGGAGGATTGTAAAGAGTTCTAGGCACCCCCCTGGGCTACAGACTGAGTTCAGGAACAGCCTGGACTACAGAGCATGATCTTGTCTCAAAACAAAGCAAAACAAACAAACAAACAAAACACCTTTGAATTTTAAATGTATTGTTTGCTGATTTAACTTAATTGTTTTCAGGCAATGCTAATTTACCTTTATTAACAAATTTAATATTTGATTAAATTGTCTGATGTCTTACAACAGCTAGAAACATTACTCATTACAGCAAGAAAATCTTATTGGCCTTAATTAATGAAAAATGCATTAATATCTGGCTTGCAATTCGAGGTTAGCATCACACTTCATTATGAAAGAAAGGAGTCAGAACCTGCCATCTGTCAGCACAGTCCCCAACACAGCTTCCCTTTCTTCTGCCACTTTACCTGTGAGCTGAATACTCAAAAACATAATTTTCTAAGACAGCAGCATTATGTTTAGCCCTTTTGGCATTACTGTTTGGAAATCCATTTTCTAACTATCTTAAATCGCTGGGTTTTTAAAAAGACTTTTCCCTACGTAATTTTCATCAAGCTCAAATAAGCATTCCTGTTTTCTGTAAAACTTTATTTCCATTCAGTGAAACTGAAATAAAATAAATATTTACATGCCTGTGATAAAGCCATCAGTAAAACTGCAAAGGAAAAGGAACATGTGATGTAATAATTTGAGCACTTTTTTTCACAGTTTAAACCTTTAAAGGCAAGAAGCAGTCCAAATTCTAAGGTAATTTTGCTCAAGAAGAGTCAAAAGCAGAAAGAGGTAAAAGAATTCAAAAATTAAAAGAAAGACATCTTAAATTTATATTTTAAGAACTAAATTTATGAGTTTACAACACAAATTATTAAGACTTAATTTTAAAAAATAAGAAAAAGGACTAATGACTAAAATTGAAGTAGATATTGAAGTAGATTTGGCCATTACTCTTAATATTATTTTAGTAGATTTTTCCAAACATTTTATTTCTCAAATATATATTAGTTCACATAATTTTTACAAAATTTTCACTGTGAATGATCATAGTCATATAATCTGATTAATTTTTATTACTCTGATTTACCATATTATAAGACTGTGAAATAAGGTGGTTTTGATCTGAACTGTCCCCCAAAAGCCTCACGTTCCTGTAGATACTGTGCACTACGGGAGGTGAGGCCTGGCTGGAAGGGGCAGGTTCTTGGGGTTTGACCTGAAATTGTGTGCTAGTTCCACCCTTCCTCCCAGGCTGTTTGTTTCACCACGCTGTAAGAATCTCTGTCCCCCAGAACTCTGGTTCCAGCACTAGCTGCAGCCCCATCATGTGACTACCATTTTCCAGCCACTCACCCCTGAAGAGATTCAGACCTTCTGAAACTGGGCTACAATAAATCTTTCCTCCCTTAGTTGTGAATGTCAGATATTGAATCTCAGCACTGAAAAAGTAACCAAGACATGAAACCACATAGAATTTTTTAAGATGATGAATTAAGATTAGTTCCAAGAGAGAATGAAAAATAATTAAAAGAAGGTCATCGTGATGGTTAAATATAATGTGTCAGTTCGGATGCCCAGATAACTAGTAAGACATTCCTAGGTGTGTCTGTGAGGGTCTTTCTGCAACAGATTAGCACGGGAGTTCGTGGACTCGGTAGAGAAGATCAGCTCTCACCAAACTGAGCGGGAACCGGTTACCTCTCTGAGAACTAAGGTAGAACAAGAAGCGCACATTGGCTGAATCTCCTGTTTCTCCTTAAGCTGCTGCAGGTCTACTTTCTCTTGCCCATGAAAATCAGAGCATCTGGTGCTTGGACCATCTCTAAAGAAGATGCTAACCAGCAGCTTCCCTGCATTTCGGACCTTCAATCCCAAACTGGGAATAATACCGTAAGTTTTCCAGGTTCTCCACCTTGTAGATAGCATGATAATGAGATTTCTTGATCTACATGATCATATGATCTAATTCCTCTGATAAATCTCCTTTATTTAGTAACATGTATTCTATTCTGTTTACTGGAGAATACTAATACAGAATTTAAAATACATACTTGAAAGAACATTTTAGAGATAATAAGGTATTACTTAAATTAAAATAGGAAACGATTTGTCACTTGGGAAAAAAAGCTCAAAATGTCATGGGGGAAAAGACTAATCTTTCTAAATTTAGAGCTCACAACTCAATAAGAATTACTTTTAGAATGCTTATTATGACTTAAGAATTTGAGACTATTCTGACACTACAAAGCAAGACAAAAACTTAAGTTGGAAAAATAGTATCTTTTAAATTGCTGTTTTAATTACTTTGCAAATAATCATAAACAATGACTTTATTTTTCACCCAAAGAATTGATTGTGGCGAACAGTGATGTCATTAATTAACAAAATCTTCTAACTGTTTGACAGTGTTTCAATGAGAAATTTTAAGACTCTAAGTTAACGTATATGTTGTGCTAGACAGCCATCAAAATGCCCCCAATTGTTGTCATCTTGTGACATTTTGCCCATCTGTAATCTTTCTTCAATTTGAATTGATCTGACCTGCACAACCAGTAAAATACCGCAGAAATAACTGGTGTTACTTCTGGGACAAATCATTTATGACATCATGTTTCTGCTTTGCAGTCTCTTAACGACATCTTTCTGGGAAGCCGATTGCTATGACAAAGCCACAATCCAATCATTCAGACTTTCAGAGAGGCTTAAGAGGTGAGAGAGAGAGAGACCTTCTGTCAACAGCTTGTGAAAACAGCTTGTGAGAATCTGACTTCTGCCACCTTCCCTGTCAGCAAGCCATCATTGAGGCAGCTCCTACAGTTCTAGTCAAGCCTTCCATGGCTGTAGCCTCAGCCCGCATCTTGATTGCTACCTCCTGAGACGCCTTGAGTTAGAACCACCCAGTTAAACTGTTCGTAGAATCCTGCTTCTAGGCTACAGATATAGCAAAAGATAACACACATTTAGTAATGTGTGAGGCTATACTATGTTTCAATTTGTGAGACATCAACAGGTAGTTTATATGTTGGATGTTATCCATTGTTAGAAAAAATTTTAAGTCATATCAGATACCCAAAACATACATTTTAAGTACTATCCTTGCATCCTATGATTCTTTGTGAGAAGAAATTCAGAATTCTATTCAAGATTATGAAGTCAATTGTAAAAGCTCTTTTTGGTTTTTGAAGACTAGATTAAATGATATTATTGTGCATAACAGAGAAAGGCAACTTCTGCTGATTTGTGTAAGTTTCTCAAGATAACTTACATGCTCAGACACTTTGTCATTTTTTAGAAGCAATAAGATGACCTTGGATTGATATATTTCTCTCACTGACTTTGCCTTTTAACCTAAAACCTTATTTAGTATGTTGACAATACCTTACAAACATATAATCATTTTCTTACATGAGAAATAAATCTTACTTCCTTAAGAAAAGGAATTGTCATTTTAAGTTTCTAAAAATAGAACTTAAAGGAATAATGAAAATCAAATTTTTGAAGAAAGAAAAAGATAAAGGGTGTACCATCTTTTTCAAATAAGTTTATCTGGAATATCATTCCAACTGAAAATATAAAGCAATCAGGATAGAGACTAGGGAGGACATAGAATTATGGTTGCGTACGTACAAACAATATAGTTATAGAAGGTAGATGATAAAACTGAAGACTTTATCATGACATCTTTGACTTTGGTCAGTTCTTAGGCTAAAAACAGATTAAATCTGTGAGGCCAATATCATTTTTAATTGGTTTTCATCCATAGTATGATTAGGAAGCTCACCAGAGTAAATTGTGACAATTCAAACTTGCATGCCTCATTTGATAGAGAAAATGAACTTTTGTAGTTGTAACTGATATAGAGCACATTACATTGTAATGAAGTGTCAGAAGACAGAAAATGCAGTTCATAAATTGACATTGTAAAACAGCACAAAGAGTACTTAAGGCCTAATTTGTAGGTATTTCCAAAAAGAGAACCTCATGTAGGTGGTATAATTTATTCTTCCAACAGCGTTTCTTTTATTGGTTGAACAGAAGACTTTATCTGTAGTGAGAAAGATACTATGGGAGAACTAGTAATTACAAAATATCATAGATGCTCCTAAGACTAAATGGCAATTGAATGATCCACAGTGTGAAAAGGATCATCTGTTTCACCTCATGCCTCACTAGAAGGGTGGGAAACAGATATTTCTAATTTCTTGGAAGTATTAGACCAGCAGATGACACTTGTTTTTCTCTGTTACAAGCTCATCAGCATACCAGGAGAGACACATCTGATTTTCTGGTTGGAGAGCCTGGACAATGATTTGAGGCATGTGCCAGCCAGTCTGAAATCTCTTTTCTTCTTCATTTTATTGATATGTACAAGTGGAATACATAATGTTTACATTAATCTTGAGTATTTTGTACATATACATATAAGGGCAAATTTACAAATTCTTCCTCTTTCCCTTTTCTACCCTCCCACCCTGAATTCCCTACTCTCCCATTCCTATTATTCTCCTCAGTTCCATGCAATAATTGTGTTCTTGGTTTCTCATATTAGAGAAATCAATTTATTTGATCTGTATCCTTCTCCTTCTGCCTCACTTCACTGAGCACTATGGTTTCAGGTGGCATCCATTTACCTACAAAAGCCTCCAATCTATCCGTCTTTATAAATGAATAGTATCCCATTGTGTAAAACTACCACAATGTATGTATCCAAATACTCATCTGTTGATGAGTATTTGGGTGTCTTCCACATTTGAGCTATTGTTAGTTGTGCTGCTATGAACATCGGTATCTCTGTTACATCTTTTTAAGAGATACCCCCCATTTCATCTGCGCTTGATCTCCAATGTCCCATCAGTAGAGGAGGATATGTCTCTGGAAGGACTGCACGTTTCTAATCTACACTTCTGTCATCACCTTATGAGAGCGAACTACGTTCTCCCTTTGGATGGATCCCAAGGCCTGGGTGGGGAACGGCAAAGCGCTCTGATTCTGACTACGCTTACTACCCCAGCTCTGTTCTGTAAACCAGCTGGACTAGAGGTAATTTTTTTTTTTCTGGTCCTTGTGTATTTCTACTTCGAGTGTAGATTGGAAAGTGTGGAACAATTTGGTCTGTTTAATTTGATCTTTTCAAAGGTCAAACATATGAGAACATTTTAATGGTTAAAATCATTAATACTCAGAAAGTTTGGGCTATTTTTGTAGTCTTTAATTCCTTTAAATATATAGACTGTATACTAATACGCTGTGGTTTAATCCTGTAAACATTTCTTTAACTACTTCTCTGCTTCTAGAAAAATGCTAAGCTTAGTGAGCTAGGAAGCCTCTGTATTTTGTCTACTTCTCCAGGACCGGGGCCTTGCTGTGTTCTAGTACATAGACCATGACCAGAAAATATTTTAATACATGAACTAAGCAATTATTTATTGAACACATATTATCCTAGATCATTGGAATACTAGAGACATGCTTTCTTGTTTCAAGAAAATTTACATGTTATGTCCTTTAACTAGGCTTCTCTTTCAAAGACCTACATGACAGCATGTCATAAAAATAAAATATCCTCTGATAAAAAATAATGTACTAACGATTCTATACTCTGTATGAGCTAAAATAATAAGAACCCAGGAAATTTAACTAACAAAACTTTGGGTTTTGTTACTTTTATTACAGAAAAAGTATTCTCCTCTCATTATACGTCACTCTATTTTTAACATTTTTACTCTATTGAGAGAGAAGTTGGTAGCCTCAACACTTCAGCCAAACTTCCAGAATGCAAAGTAGAAACAGTCTGCTTTCATGGGAGAATATTTCCTGTAAGATGTGTTCCAGCCTTCCTTCCTTCATTTCTCCACTTTTTCTTTATTAATTCGTTCTATAACTATGATGCTTTTTCTAGGAGTAATTCATTTATACCAGGCTTCCATATATGTGGTGAAGATTAACAAATAAATAAGCAAAGAAAAATGACATGACCAACAGAGTGGAGTGGATAATTGAATATATAAAATGTTTCTTTGATGGAGTAATATTTGAAGAAATCTGGAAGAGGAGGGTGAAAATCATGCTGAATTTTGCATGGAAAACATTCTCTTCAGGAGTATGAAGGTTGTGAAATAAAAACGCTGAACCTCTTTAAGGAATACCAAAAGGTCAGGATGGAATGACCCACAGCAGGTGTGGCAATCAAAGGCCACTCATTTTTCTTCATATTTTCTTTGTTGCTTGACTTCCACTGCTTTTCAGATCGTTCTGAGAACCTCGTGACATTTTCTTTTCTTTTTTCTTTTATTATTTTATTTTTAGCATTTTCCTATCAAAATCCTCCAGTATTGTTTGTAGACCACAGTCAGCTTTCTTATTAGTAAGTATATGCAATACACCATGGTTACATCAAACTTGAGAACTTTGTATACATTGAGTAGGATTTAGTAAGTCTTTTCAAGCTCTGTACATGACTTCAGAAGGAACACATGGAAAGACAAATGGTCCACAAGAAGAGAGATTTACAATCTGAAAGGCCTCAAATGACTCAGACTCTTCTCATCTCCAAGTTTAATGAAGAATTACAAATGCAAATTCAAAACAGAATACAACACGTCTTGTGACCTCACGTGTTAAAATGCGGACATCCTGAGCCCCTCTATTAGTAGTCTTAATCACCAATTCCTTTACATTTTCCATGGTAAACGTCTCCCTTCTTAAGCATGTTCGTGCTGTCTTTGTATAGGGTGAATCAAATTGAGTCTTACCTGATGGTTCCACCTATGTTATTGTACTAAGTCTTCAGTTCCTCAAAGCATATCATTTTCTGAAGTTATTTTTGTGCTAAAGACCCTGATTTGAACACACCATAATAATATTTGGCCTTTCTTATGGGGTAAAATTTGACCTCCTCAGCACAGCCCTAAGGGCTTTGCAGTCGACCCCTGCCTGGCCTCCTGGCCACCCTGCTTAAGATCTAGCTCAGTGATTCCCAGCCCTGGGTACATATCAGACTCACGTTGGGAACCATTATAAATGCCTAAGTTCATGTTTCATCCCAGAAAAATTAAAGCAGAGTCACTGGAGTGTCAGGTTGTGAAGCAATATTTGCTACGTTTTTTTTTTTTAATTAGTCTAAAGTACATGAAGCTGTAAAGTGACCGAGTGGACAGTGCTGTATGTTGCTATTTCTCCTGGCAATTTAGCCTCAATTTTAAAGGCGCCATTTCAAAAACAAGAGAAAGATGTGGAGCCATTGGAAAACAATTGTTTTAAGAAGGAAAAAATATAATTGATATACTATATGGCATTGAAAAGTTACAGAAGACGAAAGCCAAGAATTCATAATTGGGTTTAGCAAAGCAGAGGGGATTTATGAGTTAGAGAGGCAAAATAACATAATGGCTGGCAACATAGACTTTGGAGGATTGGGACTGAGTTTTAATTCCACCTCCAAGTCTTACTATACTATACCTTGCATGTCATTGCTATGATTAGACTAACTAGCAAATAGCTTTACAAAGTGACTTTAGAAAGTTTCTAGAATAAAGTGTTACATTAGTGTCAGCTACCATTAGTAGTTCACAGCCTTTTCATGAACGGTTTCAGTAGAGGGTAGTGTAAATTTTTATTTGAAGTGTATACAAGAGATTTGAAGGAGAAAAAAAATTCTCTGTATTCCTTGAGGAATATTACCACAAAGAAATGAGAGAATTGCTGGAAGGCAATATTAAGCCAAGAGAGAGAAAGAAGTTTTATTATCAATATGAAAAAACATACACTATGCTTGCATGTTAATAGAAATTTCTTGGCAGAAAAAAATCACGGCAAAAAATGACATAATTATTACAACGCTGTCCACGAGTTGGTGAACAACACATGGGAATTGATGTGCAAATGAGAAGATTTTCCTAGAAATTTATCAGTCATTAAAAAAGCAAAAGGAAATTGTAATTGCTGAGCATTGGGGCACAGGGATTGATGGACGCGGGTAGGCAAGGAAGTGCACAGATGTGGCAGAGGAAGACGGAAGCTGTGTAAATGTCTTATTTTCACAATGAGATAGGTGGAAAACTGATCAATGAACACCATAATATTTAATGACAATTTTAGGAAAAAGACAGAGATATGCAGTAGGTGCCAACGAGCTGGAGATGGTATTTGAATTGAAGGACCGTGCTGGGGTTTTGAGGCAGCTTTGCTAACCCACTAAAGATTCAAGGATATTGCAAACATTCGTAGTTCTATACCAACTTGACCAGATTAAGAAACACTTGACAGATTAGTTAAGCCTACCTCTGCGTGCGTCTGTGGGACCTTTCCAGAGATGATTGACATGTAGAAGTCAAACTAAGGAAGGAAGAGCCGCCCACATTGTGGTGGCACCAACCAATAGGGTGGTGCCTGTATAGACTAGAAGGGAAAGAAGGAAGTTGGTGCATGTCTGTAACACTCCATTTTGCTTAAGCAACTGTATCTCTCGCTGATAACAAAGATCACACTACAGTTCCTGCAGATTTCTATTGCAGATTCCTATCAGCAGAAGTCCAGGTATCTTTCAGGTCTTCAAACTTGACCTTGATCCCTCTTGTTTGTGGCTTCCAGCTTTTTAGGCCTGGATCTTCCAAATCACCAGGGTGTAGACAGCCGTCGTGGGTGCTACTGCCTGTGCTTTCTACTTGGCAAAAATTAAAGAAAATATGAAAGAGTTGTTAATGGGTTGAAAGCAAGAATTTTATTGATGGTGAATTGAATTTAAGATAAAGTATATGTTGACGGTTACATGAAGAAAATCAGAGCAAGAGAAACTGGATGGAAGCCATAGGTCATAGGTCCAAAACCACCTAGACGTGTGAGTTTTATGAGATTGAATTCATGCTTCCCTCTCCCCTGTCCTACATACCCCATGCTTCTGTCAACAAATCACTTAAAAAGTCTGGTGAGCGTTGCCTAGCACTCAGCCTTCAAAACGTCATTGTTGCCTAAACCGGATATCATTTCTTGAGCTTCACGTACCAGTTGAATGCTCCTCCAATTTTCTACTATGTCACTTTTTTTAATTAATTGCAGCCTACTAATGTCACAAAATTATTGATAAGACACATCATATCAGGCTAACTCTAAACTAGATGAAGGCAGAATCTAAGTTAGATTATATAGTAAAAAAAAAAAGACTTAGCATATTTCATTAAACTAAGAGTCCTGGGAATCATTTTTTCCGGATTTGTTTTTATGAATTCCATGTCATAATAAGCATTCTCTTCAGAAATATAACAGGTGAAATGGAGATGAATTAACCTAGAAATGATACGACCGATCATGGGAGAAAGGAACATGGGAAAGAGATAATGGCAGCTTCTCAAAATCGAAAAATTAAAGGAAAAACTCCGTGTTGGAGAGACTATGTTGAATGCAGAATTGTTGGTACAGTGATTTTAGCCTCTTAGGATTTATTTCAGACTTTTGACTTCTAGAACAGAAAGGCAACACATTGTCCTCCTTTAAACCTCTGATCTTCCAGTCATTTGTTATGGCACGCATAGGAAAGTAGGACACAATGTGATTGATCTGATTATTTTCTTGAACTATAAGATAGCACTCATAACAAATATTATCGACAGAGAATTTTCATGGTATTTCCACGCAGACACTGAGATAAATTTCTTCTTTGTATTAGATCAGCTATTGGTCTTCAAGACCAACTATCAAATGAATTTCATTATAATGACAGACAAGAGTCATACAGTTATATCGTGGTGTCACCTGTGATTATAAGATTCTAACAAAAGCCCCACTTACATAGACATCTTTCTTTTCAAGTGTAGATAAAATTAGATTCCCTTATATATGTTATAATGCTAATTTATATGATGTAGAATCAGAAACTGGTTGATAAATGGCACGGAGGCAGATTCCTATTTGAGAAAATATTGGCAACTATCTAATAAGTTTTTGCACAGCCAGTTGTGAAAGTGACTTACAGTGACAAAATATATTATACGCACTAAACTATTTAAACTTTCTGGACATATCACGAATTGTAAGGCAATGGGTATTTTATTTTTGATGCAGCTAAATGCATCTACAGTTTGATGGCCCTCATAAGTAATAATCTGAATTGCCTATCAGAGGAAAGTACTAGAGCTATTTACAAAGGAAATGCTAACCCAATAACCCAAGGTGTCATTATTTTATGCAGAGAAGCAAAGTGAATCTGGCAGCAAGAGTAATGAAGTGATATAGGCCCCACACTTGAAATCTTGTATTCCATAAAAAAAAAAAACTTACTGTTTCTGTGCAGCTATAGGTTTACTGAAATAGAATTTAAATAAGTTGTGTAGAAGAACAGCCAAAGAGCTGACTCTAAAAGTTTTTCATAACTGTCCGCCTGTGATGCCCCCAGATGTCACTATGGCTGTCACATCTTCTAGCCTTCCTGCCTCTGGCTGAGTTCCTCAGTTTCTTCCTGCCCTCAATCCCAAGAAAAGAGGATGAATTTATTCCTTGCACTGTGTCAGATATGTCATTCTTCTGTTGCTTAACTGAATCACCCATTCTAAAAAAGTACTCTCTCTGTAAACTAATTTTATTCAGCAGAACCCACAATTTTATTATAATTATTGCTATCTAATTAAAGAAAAAAATCAATTTCCCTTACATTTGACCTACAGTTTCTGTCCATTTTCAGCTTCTTCAGTAATATTTTATGAACTTCTTTTATTTTTAAAAAAAGTTTACCATATTCACAGCTAATTAACACAAAATTCCTTTGTAAATATTGTTGTATTAAATAATTTTCATATAAGGGAAGAGCATGACTCCTTTGAAAACAGTCTTTTATATACTCATATACTCAAGTGAACTAAATAACTGTTCAGTACCAACTTAACTTCATTTTCTCATACAAAAAAAAATAGCAATTTCTGCTAGGAGAAAAATTTCAAGAGTGCAGAGGAAAAGAATATAATGAAGTATGTGACAATATGTGGTTTTTCAACTTGCACATTTGTAAGAATGCTAGCATCAAGAACTGGGTTGTCCTAGCAAAATAATGAAGAATATCACATTTATTTTTGACAACGTTTTATTGAACAGCAACAGTGGCGACACCAGCTACTTACAAGCATACATCCCAATGACCTGATTGTTTTAGCTCTACTCTTTTAAACATGTGAATTAGTGACCCCAGAGGTCCTTCACAAAGAGTCTGTGCCTTCAAAATTATATTCAAAGCAGCACTAAGATACTGTCTGCCTTTTTCATTATTGTTTTACTAAAAATATTCTGTGAAATTTTTCAGAATCTATATGATGTCTGTACCGCAACAAAGTAGAGGAAGAAGTAAATATGATACTCTAGTTACCGCTTAGTGAATTGGTCTTTAAAAGGTTTGTAAGTTTTAAAGCAATGAGACTCAATTTGTTTCTGATACGTAGTTGCCTGCTATAAATGTGGTATTTATGTTAAAATGTAATGAACTTATTATTGTAAGAAATCTTTTGATGATATTTTCAGTTCTCATTTACAACACAATAATAGAAAAAGTCCTAAAATTCAAGAATTATTTACTAGTGTAAAAGGAACCAACCTCGGGGGGAAGTATTTGAAAACATACCATTTTGATTTTCATCTCTTGATAGGTCACCCAATTCACCCTAGTCCCTTCATGACATTGTGCTGTTCCACCCTTTTCTATTGTAACTTGCCTTATTGTGATTTCCTGTGATCATTGGCTCATAAGATTACCCTTGGGTCTAGAGGCATCCACACCAAGAGAGCCCAAATGCACCAACACACAATTGTTAATCCCTTGAAGGTAAACTATTTAGAATTTGCTGTCGCCTCAACTACTGGACAGGAATACACTTTTCACTTATATTTAATCTGAATCCTTGACTGTTCTCCCCACATTATCCTTGGATGCTGGCTAAAACTTTGACACTGTAACCAAGATAGAAGTTTGAAAACTATGCCTTATTCTGTATCTAGCCTGGGCCCTATTTGACATTAAAACCTCCCACATTCTACTTTATTATCTAAGTCAGAAACAACCTAAATAGTTAGAATTGCATATTCTATTGAAGAACTTATTTTTGATATTGTGTATTTATCACTTATTGGCTTGTTATTTTTGGAAAGTCATGTTTCTAGGATTTGTTGATTCATAATTAGGTGTGATCCCTGCCAATATGGCTTGTAAGGATCAAAACTGAGATGGGTCTTAAGTGTAAAATGTATGACAGGTGTTTAAGACAGTGCAAGAGTAGACAATGTGTTCCTCCACATCACATTGCGTTATTCTGTTCTTGCTGTCACTCGTGGGTCCCTATAACCCATTCTCCACAGAGAAGCCTTGATGATTATAACAAATGAATCTGGAAAATTCTCAAGATTCTGAAAGACAAAGAATGTCTGTTGAACCAGCAGGCCAGAGGAGATTAAGGGAAGTGGCAAGTGGATCAGAGTAGACTGAAAAGTATGGCAAACAGATGCAATGGGACATGTGTTTAATTAATAGTAGTGGGCCTGTGTTTGTTTTTAGTTTCAATAAATGCCTATAACAATTTATTGACTGAAGAACATATAGCATTTATCTATTATTCTATTCTTATTTCTACAGTTTTAGCTGCCTGTAGGTATGCATGGTCTGAAATATATTAAGTGGAAAGTTCCAGAAATAATGAATATTAGTTAAAGGGCTCTCTCCTCCATATGGTCCTCTGCAAGACTGCTCTCAGTAAGAAACTAGGCTCCAAGAGAAGTCAAAGATTTCTAGCAAAGGGATACAGCCAGATCTTCTCTACTGCCTTATGTTATAGGTTAAAAATGTCATGAGCCAGAGTTAAAGTCATAGAAAGAAAAAGACTTTTCCCTCCTAAAGGAGTAATGCAAAATTATGATGGAAAGAAGCATGAGGAATGGGAGATATTTGTTTGAAGCAACTTCAGGAATTAAAGTCAAGTCTATCACTTGGATCTGAGTCAAAGTTCACATGCAGGTTGTATTTACATAATACTGAATATTCTTGAAGTGTCTTTCAATTTCAGCAACAGGACAAACTCTGATACATGGTATCTTAGGTCATGGGTCAAAAAAGACAGATCAAATTCAAAGGATAAACTATGAAACTTTTTTGCTTTCTATTACATGGTGGTAAGTTGATTCTGGCCACCTGGTGGGATCTCAGGTGGGGCTGCCAGCTGGGATCTGTGTTTTCTCTTCATGGAGGTCTCTCCAGAGTTCATCAAAGTTGGCTTTTAAGAGGCATGAATCAGAAACTTCTAGGCTAAATAAATGTTATCCTTGTAGTTAATAAGTAGACAAAAGGCCAACTAAATCTAAAACAGTAGTGAAATACAGTATATATTGCTTGCAATTTAATAATAAACAATTAATTATAAATTCATAATAAATAAATAAATAGCTGAGTCAACGCTTTACATACATAAGCTCATTAACGAGTCAATATCTAGGACCAATCTTCCTGATTGGCTGAACTTACACTTGACTCAATCAAGCTCCAGTGATGCTAGGAAACAGAATCTCTTCTTCCTATTCAGCTATGTTTACATATAAATATATGCATAATGTTCAGATTCAAAAATCTAAGAAAAGACAAGTATTCATTACAGAAATACCACTAATTCAAATTTTATCAGAAAATAATAGAGGAAATCAATTATAAATGCACCTTAAATCTTACAATATGTGATTATACTATCACATTAGTGCATCTTTCAAGAGCAGAAAAAATTTTGCATTTTTAATCATACATAACTACAGAGATGTAGCAAGATGATCATTCACAGAGCCCTTTTTGCTTTCTGTATAGGTCCAAAAGAATTCTTTTTCATATTTTGTAAATTATAATTTATCTAAACTAGTAATTGAGATAGTGAAATACAATTGGAAAATTCTCAACAATGTAGCAGCAAAATTTGCATATTATTATATATGATTTATATTTTAGTGTTCAAATTAGGTTTTCATAGTGGGATTTGGTTTTAGATTGAACTCAAACTGCAGTAATTGCAGTTGCTAAATACATATTTAATTGCTCCTTGGTAAATAATACATCTTATTTTAACCCCAATACAACTCAAAGTACTTACAAACAAAAAAACCAGGAACTAATGAGGTGAGTGAATTATAGTAAATTGTATTGCAATAAAAACTTACCATGTCCAAATGAATAAAATATTCTTTTTGTAATGTGCATTGTGCATGTTTTAAAACTTTTAAGAAGAAATATGAAGAAAAAACTTTAAGTCATTTTATTTCTTTATGAAATAATGACTACTTGACATTAGTGAATTGGATTTTAACTTATGAGCAAAAAGTTACTGAGAAAGTGAAGAAAAATGAGCATAGAATTTGAGTGATGGTGACGAACGTTACACAGTTAACACTGAAATGTGGTGTTCTCAACATGGGGACCACATAACAGTGTTCAGCTCAGCAAATCATTTTAGAATTCCGTAAGGAAAATATATATTCAAGGAATAAAGAAAGAAGGTAGTATTGTGACTTTAACTGCAACTTTAATATCATGTACTCAAAAAGAATTTGGATGAGGTAATATGCCACAAAATATTTTTTCTGGCATCATATTCAATACTAGGGACAATAGAGTTAGGTACTGTGACAGGCGAAGGGATTATGTCAACTTGATGAGGTTAGATGCATGTGACTGACTTCTCCAGCAGCATGTGAGAAGAACACACACTCTTGGTGTGGGTGGCCCACCTGGCAGCTTGAACTACATAAAAAAGAAGGAAGGAAGGAAGGAAGGAAGGAAGGAAGGAAGGAAGGAAGGAAGGAAGTAGGCTACAGCTTCTTCTGAGACAGTTCTGGCTTTGGGAATTCAGATGGTTTACAATTTCTTTTTACATAAAGCCTCGAGTCTCTGACTCAAATCAAAATAGGGAATTCTGTATGACCTGTGTACTCATACAGACAGCAACAATATCTAGAGCAGGGACTCCTAATCATTCTCCTATGCATGGATGAAAAGAGCCACTGCCACTGACAATTGTGTCAGCCCCAGATGATTACTGTGCCTAGGTGGACAGGTCACCAGCCAAACCAGTGATGTCATAAACATAACTTTAGATTATCTTCTTGAGTCACTTGAATGTGTCGAGAACACTAATAAGGAACTGTAAACTCTCATAAAATCATAGAATTCATCTTGCAACTTAAAATGATTTACTATGTCAATCACTTGCGTATAATACCCCCAAAATTCTTTTCTCAGTATGTATTTTTGTTTTCCCTTGACTATAAAGACCTTGCCATCAGAAATAAAATTGTTCCATTCCCGAGATGGTTCCATACGTCAGCCTGAGTGGATATTCATTGAGCCTCCAATCCAGATTTCCTTCAGTTTTTTGTTGTGCTCTTTGAAGACCGCTGGCCTCCCCACTGTTTCCAGACATGGACTCATTCCAGGCTTCACAACACGAATCGCTACTGCGGATTCCCTCCAGTATCCCGCTTTTGCCTTGCTTTTTGGACAGCGAAGCAGGGCATGTTCATATCGGCTGTCCTGCATTCTCACCTCTGAACAGCGACCAGAGCTTCCAGCTCTCAAGTACATGTGGCCATTTTGGACTATCCCTTTCCTCGGACTTGTAAACTTCCAATAAAACAAAACAAAACAAAACAAAACAAAAACCCTCCTCTTTTTCTATGAATTCTGTGGACTCTCCATCTCTTAGAAACCTAACCAATCCACATACCTTTATAGTACCTGTCCTTATAAGAATTGAATTAGTGGTAAACATCAAACAGATAAATCATCTCAAAATATTAATTGTCTAAATTAAACTTTGTTAGATAATAACGAAAAATTTGGCAGAAGTGTCTAATAGTGGCCCTCACTTTGAATGGGAGCCTGAGAAGGAACCTCCAAATAGCTATGATACGTTGGTGTTTAAGTGTCCATAAGAGGTTATTACACAGAATGAACAGCAACGATTATTTCAAGACTTCTAAGTGACAAAAGCTGCATGAAGAAGGGAGTAACATAAGAACAGTCTTCAGTAAAAAGCGAAGGTGAAATTCTGAACTTGTGAAACTTTTTCAGTTTTTGTCTAGTGTGTAAAGGTGAAAGACATCTATTGTTCTAGGAAATAAAAAGTCACAGCCTTCATTTTACAAATATTTTCCTTGATAAAATCGGTATACTGAATTGGTTGAATAAAAGAGACTAGTTGAGTACTATAGCTATATTTCTGACCTAAAGTAGATTGTTTTAAATTTAGGTCCAGGACATCCAGATTACTAGCTTTTGTGATATGGATCTGCAGTGTCCCCCAAAAGCCTCAGGTACCTGTTGATACTGTGTACTGTTGGGATGTGGAAGGAATGGACGCTTGGGTCTTGACCTGGTGGGGTACACGCTAGTTCATTCTCCCTCCAAGACGTGGCTGTTTCTCCATACTGAAGATCTCTGTCTTCTTAGCACTGGCTCTGGCTCTGGCCCACCATGGGATTCTACCATTTCTAGCCAATCACCTGTGAATGGACTGTGACTTTCTGAAACTGTGAACTAAAATAAGTCTTTCCTCCATAAAACTGTGGATGTCAGGAATGCTGTCCCAGTAACAAAAAAGCAGCCAAGACACCACTGGTTCTCCTTACACCTCTTCATGAAGGCTAAACTCAAAGTAATTTCATGTGGAATTATTTAGTGGCAAGTTTTGAAAGTGCTTGTTTTGTTTAAAATTTTTGGTGCTCTTGTGCTCCATGAAATGTGTTTCACAAAATTTAAGAATGATCTGAGTCTGCATGACCTGACATTCAAGCACAGCCTGAAACAATTTCAAAGTCAAAATTCTAACATCAGTCTATAATATTAATATATCCTGGACTTGAAATTTACTCCCCAAAATAATGCTTTTTAAGAGATTCTAAGGAATGGAGAAATGGCACAGTGGCTAAAGAGCTTACCTAACAAGTGCAAGGCCCTGAGATCTGTTCCCCAGCACCACATAACTCAGTGTGGTGGTACATACCTGTAATCTTAGCACTCAGGAGGCTGAGGCAGGAAAACTGCTGTGAATTCAACACTAGCTGGGTTAAAAAGTGAATTCAGCCTGGGTTACAAAGTGAAATTCTTTCTCAGAAAAGAAAAAGAAATTCTCAACAAATATATTTAACATATTGTATCTATTTTATTTATTTATTTATTTTGATAAAAAATATCGTGACATAAAATTTAAGATCTTTGTTTTGTAAATACACAAATTCCAAATTCTGTCGCACATTAGAACCTTGCAGTTTGGGGAATTAGTGAGTACCTGTGTCGACCCCTTTTTCAGAGGTTCACTCCTTTTCTATCTGACCTTTGCCTTTCTTTCTACCCCGGCCTTTTATGTTATTATGTTATTATTTTTGTACATTTCATAAAGGGACACCCATCTATAGTCAGTCTTTTGTGCTTGGTCGATTTCGCTGAGCATTCTTGACTCTAGGTGGCCCCATTTTCATTCAAATGCTTCATATCTGTCTTTCCGTATGGCTGCAACTTAGTATTCCATTATTCCATTATGTGTAGGTGCCACATCTCCTTTAACCATTCCTGTATGGATGGGTAGGTTGTTGCATGCAAGAGACACATCTCAAGCTTGAAGATAAAGACAGACTCAAATCTATATTCCCCTCAACTGGGGAACAAATAAAAAGCAGGCTGGTGATACTCTCTGCTGACAAAGTGGACTTTTCGTCAAAAAAGATGAAGAAATTCACTTCACTCTTGTAGTGGGAACAGTCCAGCAAGAAGAACTGACAATTCTAAACATTTATGCCCTGAACAATGGTGAACTCAGCTACATAAAACAAAAACTACTGGACTTCAAAGACCACAAAAACTCCAATACATTAATAGTGGGGGACTTTAACACCCTTCTATCCCAAGAAGACGGGTCAAGTAGACACAAAATCAACAAAGACATAGCTGGTCTGAACTACATCATAGAATAAATGGGTCTGACAGACACGCAGAATTTTTAATCCGACATAAGCAGAATACACATTCTGCTCAGCCATTCATGAAACATTCTTCAAAATAGACCATATTCTAGGCCACAAAAGAAGCTTAAACAGACACAAGAAAATTAATATAATCTCATGTACCTTGTCAGATCGTAGCGGTATTTTATTTATTTTCAAAATTCAATCACCATTTTGAATCTTCAAAGAAAGGATATTACTCAGACATCATCCTAAAACTGTTCTTCATATAACCAGAGTGTGTGTGTGTGTGTGACTGTGTGTGTGTGTGTATGTGTGTGTGTGTGTAGTGAGAAAGCAGTAAGAAGACCTATAACTAGAGAAGAGTTTTTAATCTTAAAGCCCAGTAGTCAAAAAAGAAATGATTAACAAATACATTGACTGCATAATGTGTTTTATTTTTAATATCATGATAGGTAATGGTGCTTGACAACTTGATTGAAGAAATACCTAGTAGATTAATAAAGCACAGTTTGGGATATGTTTAGGTGGGTTATAGGGGTGCGCCCTTGAGTATTATATCTGATTCTGGGGTGCTTCCTCTCCAGAGTTGTTCTCCTGTTCTGGTTCCTGACCACCATGAAGTAAGCAGCTTTGTTTCACCGTGTACTTCCATAATGCTACATCTGCCTTGAAGGCAGCTAACTATGTATCAAACCCTCAGAGATTATGAATGATATTTAATGTCTTTTCCTCTCACTTTCAGGAGTAGCTATTTTTTTACCAACAATAAGAAAATTCAATGATACAAACATACGTAGCACTGAATATATATTATCTTATTCCTAACAATCATTAAATCATGACTAATTTCCAGATTGATTAGTCCCAACTGGCTCAGTCAAATTGAACTGCTCAGGCCTTCTAACAAAACATTGGAATAGAAGAAGTTCTGAGATGAACCTTGCCTTACTTACTTTTCATCACTAACTCATCACCTGACACACACAATTGAGGGGGGGGGTGGTTATTTACATTTCAGAAGGTCACATCTGTGGGCAATGGCAGCTCAATGATGGGTTAGCCTGTTGGCCAGGTGAGTGCCCTCTCAGTCTGAACACCTCTAATCTCTCAAAACAGCCAACCTGACAATTGGGATAAACCAACACGGCTTCTATCAGTGCATCTTGACCATAGCGATAACTGCTACTGAGTTCTAGTGGTGCTGTTCAATGCCCCCATTTTTCTCATATTTATTAAATTCTCCTCAAAAAGTGATCACATCTATCTCCCCTATTTACATATCCACTTATTTATTCATGTATAAAACAGTTATTTTTAGAGTCTTATTTTATGCTTGAAGTCATAAACTATCACCTCGTTAAACAGTATGCCGCTCAGAGGGACCTCTCGTTGGATGCACTTTCAGTTTCTCTTCTGTGGGTTACTTTGGCATGATTCCTTTTTCTTTCTTCTTCTTTTTTTTTTCAGCCCTAAGTTTCTGCCACTATAAGATGCTCGAATTTGTTTTGGATTTTTCATTATTTCAATCCTAGCATTAGCCATTTCATGAGGGATTTCTGACTTTCTTAATTGTAGAAGGATATAAAAAAGTAAGTGAAAATAATATTGCTCTCATTCTTCCAGGTAGTAAAAGAAAAGTTAATGCAACAACTGCTTTTTAACTCATCATGGATATTAATTCACAGGGCAAATCAGTCATCCAACAATATGGATGGAGGCAGGGCTTGCAGGAGGAAACAAGAATAGGCATTTATTTGCTTATCTGGGACAGATGCCAGTATACGTCACATACATATGGACAAAGAGATTGTGCCAGACGACTTTTCTCCTAGGATGTTTTTACACCTATTAGGCATTCTTATACTTTGAATATGTGACTTTGATGTTTTTTTTAATCAGGCTGCTAATATCTAAAATATTTTAAAAGTTTAATAATATACTTTCTTCAAATTATTCTAGAATGTTCATAGGTGGAAATATTTGTGACTTTAAATGTTTTTCTTATATATGTCATGGCCTATTGACCTTTTCTTTGCTTGAAGTTAACTTTCTCTGTTGGTGATTCAGTAGCCTTGAAAGAGATCAATTATATTAATTTCTCTTAAAATTTTGTAATATTGGGAAAATAATTGCTCAAAAATAGGAGTAATATAATTCAAGCCAAGGTCATCACTAATATTTGTTCACCTTTGCTCTTTAACAGAAACCTACGTACACTGAAGATCATTCAATTAACAGCCAAAGAGCAACACGTGGGGGAATAAAAGACCTGAAGCTGTCATAAAAACTTTTCTTAATTATTTATAAAATTTTACAAACTGAACTTTTAATAACTCAAAACCATTATATACAGGATACTAAAATCTAATTATAGAAGGTGGATCTGGATAATTTTAAGATGTAGTGCCGTATCCAAAGGAAACTATTATTTAGCTAACGCTAAACAGTTGGAGATGGAGAACTATGCAAATTTAGGCCACACGGTGGTGCTATCACAAAGCAGTTTCAAACAAACCAAACTGTATTCCAAACTGTTTCTCTTCACATTGAGCATTCAACTTTTTATATTTCTTGAATTGCTCCAGGTCTATGTTTTCTGGCTTTCTGCTGTTCACTAGTGTTCTTAGATCAATTACATTAATTCTCTTTAAAAATAAAAAGCACAATTTTAGTAAAATAAATTTTCAGATTTTCAAAATTTGTGATTATTACTGGCATTTTTGTTGTTGTTGCTTTGTTTTTTTGTCTTGTGAGAGAAGAAATCTCTCCTTTGCTTGTACCTGTCAGGTCAATTAATGCAAAAGTCACAGAAAGAGCAAGCGTTGGGGAAAATAACAAGCTCTGTTTCAACACGCTAAGAACCGCTATCATTAATTTTGTCGTGGCCTTCTCCCTCTTCATGGGCTTCATCCCCTCGACCTTCATATGCTGAAAGGCTTTCCTCACTTGTAAAGGCAGCAATTAGTGACCTTTGCATAGATAAACAGAAAAAGGAGGAGCTCATCTCCCATGCTGCACCCAGAAGGGTGGACACTCGTCGCACTGCATCCAGCCCCGTTGTATCACAGGGCACAGCGCCGCAGAGGCTCAAAAACAACAAAAGCAAAAATCTGCACTGTAATATTGCAACTTGTCTGAAATCTGAGAATAATACTCGGATGTCCTACACATCCTCAGTGTGCCAATTAAAGAACAGCAGTTTGAAAATTTGTCGAAGCAGAGAATAAACTGTGTTAGAAAATACAAAGGCTAACAGCCTAGGGATGAGAGCTGAAACGCCATGCACTGGAAAGATTACTCTAGTGCGGCATTAGAGAAAAAACTTAAGCATTATGGAGAGTTTATGATAAATAATTTCTGCTGTATTTTTTTAGCAGAGTGAATATTCAAAAGACTTCCGGTGGGCAATCTGTGTTTGACTATGATGTTGAAATTAAAGCAGTTGTAGACAATAAATGAAAAGGAATACCTGAGCTCTGATACAGCTGAGTTACAAAAATAGGTGAAATCAAATACTTAATAAAGAGTAAATTAAAGAAAAAAATTACAAGGCGTTGCTGAAATAAATCAAAGATTTAAGTGTATGGAAGTACACGCCAAAGCAAGTTCAATAATGAAGATGTAACCACTGCTCAAACTGATCTGTAGACACAATGCACAAGCTCCTCTCAATTTTCCAGCTGAATTTATTCAGTAATAGATGAGTTGATCCCAAATGATTTGTAGAAATATAAAGAATGAGAATATCCAATTTAAAAAAATAGACCCAAAATATCTAATTTAAAATTTAGTATAAACCTACAGTAATTGGGAGAGTTTGGTATTGGCACAAAGGCAGACGTTTCTATTACCGGGAAGACAAACCGCATAAAATGGGTCTATTACTTTCTAGAACTGAGAGCATATTTACATCTCTAATTCCAAATTAATATTGTGGAGAGTCAATCTTTCAAATATAATCAGCACCATTATACACCCAGCTGTTTGTAAGGCCCAAGCCTAACCAGGCAAATGTTCTGGTCTTGTAATGCTCTCGCTCTCTGAGAAAGCAAGCAATAATGAAACAAATGCAAGACTTCTTGTATAAATTCTGTTTCCAAAATAATAGATGATATTTCACTAACACTGTCACTATCCCACCTAGAAATGCGAGTTCAAAAACATGCACACGCACATTCACATGTAGGACTATGTGACCAAATTTCAGAAGAGAATGAAATGAAGCTAAATTTTCACCCATTAGTATTTTAATATTCCTGATATTTGAATCTCAGTGAAACTTGGTGTAGCAATCAAGTAAGCAGTTTAAAATTCAACTCACTTAATTTACATAATGGTAGTAGAAATATTTATCCTTCTACAATTGTAAAACAACAGGTTTTGGTTAAAGAAATTTAATGTTAGAAACACACTTCACTTACCTTGTCTCACCCTCATTTATTATTCCTTGACATAATGAACATTTACTCAGTAACACCTGTGGGCCAATCACATCTTCTGGTCCCCAGGATAAAATGCTGAACAGAAATATATCTATGCCCTGAGGAAGACTAGCAGCAGCTGAAAGACATGAATCAAGTTAAGTAAGTGTACAATTACACCGGAGGCACATGATATATCAGAAAGGAAAAGTACTATGAAGCGAGACCCTTGCTGATAAATAATGCATTTGGGAAGTGATTTTACACCAATAACTTATATCCAAACCCCCGACTAGTGCATTTTGAACATTATTCCTGGGATTGGTGCCTCCCAAAGGCTCATATGTCCAAGGCTTGGCTTCCAGTCTGACATGCTAATGGGAAGAGATGGAACTTCAAAGATGGGGCCTTATATCAAGAAGGCAGATCACTCGGGGCCTGTGCTTTAAAGCATGCAGAACCCCTGGCCGCTTTCTCCTGTTCCCTTCCCTGCTGCCAGGATACAGGCAGCTTTTTCTACCATACTTTCCTCGCCATCTTGTACTACCACGTTCCCAACAGCAATGGAGTCAACTGACCATGAGCTGAAGCCTTTGCAACTGTGAGCCAGAATACACTTATTTTTTTTTTCTTTATAAACTGTTTAAGTCAAGTTATAGGACTGGAATATGTTTTGTTATAGTACAGGAAAGCTGATTAACATACTCAAGCAAAATGTAATAATATGTCTTATGTTCATTTTTTAACTTTCCCCTGCCCCTCACCTAGAGACAGTATCTGCTATCATAATACAAATCTCCATCTGTGGGACTGCAGCCTAACTCTACTTCTACTATGATTTGGGTTCGGCCTGTACCTCAGAAGCCTCATGTATTGGAAGGTGATTAGATTGTGGAAGGTAGTTGAATCAAATAGATTCCTCCATGGATTCATGTGCTGTTACTAAGAGGGGCATGGCAGAGGAGTGGATCACAGAGGAAGTGCTGGATTGCTGATGTGGTGGCCTGGAGAGACAGATGCCTGCCCCTTGTGCCTTCCTGACTTCTCTCATTCTGGTCACTATGAGCCAAGTAGTTGTCCTCTGCCAGGCTAGTCCACTAAGAATTTCTGCTATTTCCAGCCATTCACGCTTTTATTTTAGTCCACAGACTAAAATACATTGTGAGCTAAAATAAATCTTTCCTCGCCTATGCTGTGGGCTTTAAGTTATTGTGTCCTAGCAAGGAGAAAGTGACTAAGACAACTCCCATGTTTTATTTTTTTTTCTCTTCGTGATTATTTCTTCAGTAAATCAGGATTTGTGTCTGCCATTCAGGTGCTAAATTTTCCAGTCCATAAGTACCTATATCTTTCAGATTATTCTAACTTTAACATTCTTATTATTTATAGGAACAGATTTTAGTAACTTCCTCAGACTATATCAGAGTTAACAAGTTGTATACTGTGTGTATTTGGTGACTGCTACTAGTTGATTAATTTTCTCACTTCACTCTTGAAAGATAGATTCTGAAATATCTGTATATAAAATCTCACAGAGAACACTATTATCTCTCACATAATGTAACTTCAAAATAGGCAAATTCATCACTTTTAAAACATGAAAATGGTATCTATTTATTTAGTGTTTGTAGTCATTTTAACTCATGTGAATCTCACAACATCCAACAAAACATATAGCTTTGTGCCCACTTCATAATGAAGCAATTGAAACATCCAGTTAGTGATCTTCCTCGATGATTACATTAATAGAAAGTCCAGGGACAAGATACACACCCAGACAATCTGATTGCACAGTCTACACTCTTAATCACTGTGCAGTGATGCCAAATAGGTCCCCTCAATCAAAATCAACTTTAATGTACCAAGATTTAAAAAAAAACACCTCCATAGAAATGCAGTGGCTCTATATTGCTGATTCCTACTTGTAACCCGTGTGATCGTCTCGCCAGCAAGAACGCATGCGGGCACCAGGATCCTTCTGCAGCAATCGTTTATTATAACATTGATGAGAGGGAGACCCCAAGCCCCAAAATGGCACGGCTTATATATCCTTTAGGTTACATTTGGGTGGGGTGTTGGTTCCTGATTTGCAGAGGCCAATCAGGCCATATGACGTGTCTGAATGACGTGACTCCGGGGCTGGTCTTTAGCCTAGGCGCATGTGCAGTGGCAATTGTTTGCTAATCAGCCGGCCGGATGCCGGCGCCATCTTGTAATGGCGTTTGCAGGCTCTCTACACCTACTAAGAGCAATTCTGTTAGATACTACACACTCTTATTAATGGGGAAATTCAAATTCCTGTACTAAAAATATACTTCTGCTCTTTTGTTTTCTAGCTATGCTGCTTTGGACAAATAACTTTATTTCTCTAGAGCAATTTCCTTACTGAAAGGTAGAGTATAAATCTACATTAATCAATCATTAAGAGAATCCTCTGATAAAAGAGACATAAAAATGCCCAGTAGAGAACTTCATAAATAATTTATGTCTACAATAAAAATGCTCCAACATACAGTGATTTGAAGGAAAAAATACTTATTTTTGCTTTTTCTATCGTACTCCATTTAGGGTCACCTGGACATTGTTGACCATAGTTGTGATTCACTATAAACTGTCGGTTGGATTTAAGTCGTCTCTTGTCTTTCTCTAGTGACAGCAAAATGTGAGAGAAAACCAATTCGACAAGCACACTTAAAGCTTTGTTCGTAGTCCATCTACTTACATCTACTGGTCAAGGTAATTCACACAATGAGTGAAACATGAAGTCATAAGACAAGAAATTGTCCTCTGTAAATGCACAAGGCCAATGTATAAGTAGAGGAAGAGGTGAAAATGGAGCGAAATTCTCAATAATTATAAGGGTAATCTTCATCAAAAGAGATAACTTGACCCCACTTCCCTGTGTTATGTGATTCAAAGTTTATATTTCGACAACGAGAATGCCACCTTCATATCCAAGGAAGTGCATTTTACAAAGTAGCATAAAGCTATTATTATCAAAATGCTTTTAAACTTTATAAAGCAAAAAGAAATCATAAAAGCAATTTTTGATGACCTGAAGTCTGTACCATGGAGAACATTTGACTTCTTCATTGATAATGTGATTGGCGTTTAGCTCTTTCTTTCCCTAGATGCTCAGAGTAGGATTTCAATGTTGTTGAATAGAAGTGGGGGAATTGTCTTGTTCCTGACTTTAGAGATGAAGGTTTGAGTGTTTTGCAGTCAAATGTTGTATTAACTGGAAACCTGTTTTGGATGTTTCCCGAAAATCTCATGCTTGGCAGGTGGTTCAATCATGGGAATTAACACATTGATTTCCTGAGCTATATATATAGGGAGTGCTATATATAGGAGGTGGGAAGGAGAGGACCACCGAGGCTTCACCTGGGAACGGGAGATGAAAGGGACACGACCCAAAAAGGTATAAGCAAACTCCACTCTTTGTAACTCACTCTGCTTCCTCTCTGTCATGAAATCATCATCTACTCTTTGGCTAGGACTCCACCATGCCCTTTCGCCATTGTCCTTCACCCATGAATGGACTAGGACCTTCAGAAACAGTGAGTTAAAATAAGCCTTTCCTCTCTTACATTGTGAGTGTCAGACATTGTGTCCAAACAATCAAAAAATAACTGAGATAGAGCTTATGATAAACAATTTTTATTGAGTTGAGTCTGTTTCATCTATACCCAAAGTAGAAGGAGTTAATTACACTTTTCTCACAGGCTTCTGTATTGTCAGTCCCATTGTAGATTTATGGAATTTCTTTTTCTCCATTTCATAAATATTTTTCAGGGTTCACAACAACTATTTTTTACATTCTTGATTTTCTTTTCTTAAGATCTGATTATAAAAATGAGTACAAAATTACAAATCATACTATTCTGGTATCATATTCACATTGTGTTATTTTAGGTGGTTATCATCTAGATTTGGGCTTTCTTTAGTGGTAATATGCTATAGCCTTTGAAGGTATACTTAAAATATTAAGTGAATTATAATGCTTTTATTTAGCTCTAATCTGAGTGCTATTATTGAGTGTAAGTTGCCATTGCTTTGCTTGATAATACATTTTAAAACTCAGGATATTCAGACACTTTGATATAGGACTCCTATAAATATCAACCTTTTTTCTCTACCTGAGAGCTCAGAAAGAAGTTTAAGAGGACACACTTTAATGATGTGGTGACATGGAGTTTCTAATGCTGAAGCCCAGAATCAAAGGCTTGCTCATCTGCTCATCACAGAGTGCCCAGAGGAACCACAGGACAGTGTCTTTAATGATGAAATTAAGGCACAAAACCTCTCTAGAGCATATACTTTCTGTAGGACTGTAGAATTTGAAATGAAGAGAAAATGAGAGAACTGAGATCTAAACATTTTTTCATCCCTGCTTCTAAATTTGTCAACCAAAGAGACCAAGAATGTTTCTCTGATGACTGCCTCCACTCCTTAGGAAGCACCAAATGGAAAAATGTGTCGAATCATGTACAAAATGAATCTTCGGACATACAGATGTGAAGACTTAACAAGTATCAACCACAATATTAATTATAATTCTGCACAAAAGGACATTAATATCTATTTTATAGCATCATAGTTCAGAGTCAAGAAGTGAAATATAATAGAATGACCCGGAGCTGAAAAGCAAATATTAATTCTCACATAAAAAATAGTTGCATTTGGGTTTTAAAGTGGGATATTGTTCAGCAGCAAAAGTGGTTTTTTTTTTGTGAGTGCTTTGATAGACTCATTGTACCGTATAATACCGCACTTAAAAATCTAGATACAAAAGTAAAAATGTACTATGATACTCAATATACATATGGCATTTAGATAACCTTAATAGGAAAGACGTAAATCTCTTAATGGAAATATTTGTATTATAACAAAGTAATAATACCACAGTGTATTTAGAAATATTGTGTATACTTTTCTTAGTCAAATGAAAATTCAATTGAAAATAAGCTCTAGCAATGAAGAATACTCCCTTTCTTTCTCAAGATCCTTCATTGAGTGGATATTACATTGATTGACTTTGAAAGATTTATCTCCACAGATGAATTAAATTCAGCATATATATTATTGAATGGTGTAAAAGAACGAGCACAAATGGAGCTATTTGATTAATGCCAAGTTTTTAACTGTTACAAGTATGGAGAATATCCTTCTCAGATTCACCTAATTCTTGACTGTATTTTACTCAATTACTAAGTTTTATGTAGTTTATAAAACAAACTTTCTTGCCTCTAAAATAATTTCATATCAGATTAAAATAATTATGAAATAAAGATGAGAAGAACACATGTTCTAGTAGCAGAAAGAAATGTGAAAAGTAATAAGAATTTTTAAAAAACTAGAAAATGGCTACCAACCTGCCAAAAACAAAAAAGAGATTTTCATAATCAGCTTTTTGATTTCTGCTGCTTCAAGCTTTACTTCTTAGCAGTGAATATCGAGAGTTTCATTTAAAAACTTCACTTTTGTATTTTTTTATCGTCTGGCTCTTAGATTCAACAGATGTGATGTTACAATATTTTGAAGTTACCGAAAAATCCTTTTTATCCTAAGATTTTGTTCAGAGAAAATTGAAACCTTGGTCTATAGTCATGTTGCTGAGGACTTCCACCGATAAGCAATAAACGACACTTACAGATGCAAGAAACAAGATGAGTTGCGTCTACGTATTCAATCATATACAATGTGTGAGCAGTCACGTGGACAGGACAAGTATTCAGTATGAGGAAAGATAAAATTCGATAAATGTCCTAGAGAACAACCAAGTGGAATTTGGGTCCCTTAAATGCCATGTATTAGGTATGATGGAATCTGAGAAAGGGGTGAGTTCTTTAGAATGTCCCAAGGGTTCTATGAAATTAGAAGAGACCTCCTGAGGGGACTTGCGTACTTTGAACAGCAGCTCTTGGAAAGTTTGCCTCTCTGCAATGTAAGGAAGCAGAAAGAAGGCAGCCAAACACGGGTCCTTAAATGGCGGAAAGAGACGGTCCTGTGCTCACCACAGCAGAGGAGCCGAAGCTTAGATCTGGTGGGTAACAACCTCCAGGACTACAAGAAACAAATTTTAGTTACTGAAGTCATCCAATTTATGGCATTGGTTTTTGGCTGTTTAAACA
>PVKB01007383.1:0-36471 GCA_004027205.1 Ctenodactylus gundi | reverse complement strand
AGGAGGGGGAGGAGGAGGAGGAGGAGGAGGAGGATGAGGAAGAGATCTAATGTAGCTATGGTTTGGATAAGTTTTCTCCACAGGTCTGTCTGTGTGTTGAAGGCTTGGTCCCCAGCCTATGGCTCTATTAAGTAGTCTAGAACTTTAAAAGGTGGAGCTTTGGCAGTGGCAGGGGTGGTCTGCTGGTCATCACAGATGTGCCCTCAAAGGAAATTGTGTAATGACAGTCTTTTCCTCTCTCTGTTTCTCAACCACTAAGAGGTGAGTGGCTTGCTCCGCAACATACTCCCACGTGATGTACTGCCTTTCCACAGGGTCAAGCAATCTCAGAGTGAGGCCTCCCAAACTGTGAGCCAAAATAATCTCCTCACAAGTTAGTTTTCTTGGGTATTTTTTGGGTGCAATGAAATATCAACACGTGTTGAAGTTTGGGTTTATTTTTTTGTGTTTAAAATTGTTCATGACCAGAAAAAAGATAAAGGGAGGGGAAAAACTGTAGTTCTTTTTGTTTTCTAAAAGTGCATGCTACAGAAGTCCAGTGTCTATGGTATCTCCTTTGCTGGTTCTTCCTTATTTCCCTCCACCTCTAAACCTCTGTAATGGTCTAGTTCTGTTTTCTCATATCCTCTTCCATGCCCTTCACTGGGCGAGTTCATTAAGTCTTCTGGCTTTAAATATATTTTTATGACAACAATCCCTAACTTTAGTATCTATTTTAGGTTGCTTTCCATTATGCCAACTGTCCAGCTATCTCCACGTGAATATACAAAGTTGAATTTCAAGTCAAGCATTCCTGAGTGTAATGGATTTCTTGATTTCACCTCTGAGACAGTTCTTTCTTACCTCAGTAAGATGTATCCACTTTTTTTTTCTGTTATTTGGGCTAAAAATCTTGTCATTGTCTTGGCTTCTTTCTCTCTTAACACCCAGTTCATCAGCAAAATCAGTTGGCTGTATTCTAAATACATACAGAATTATCTCACTGTCTCCTCTACGATGGCCTAAGCCCAACATCAGACCTGGGAAGCAGTCTCCATGGCAACAGCCCTGGGTCGTCTGCTTGTTTCTGGCTCTGCCCCCTTAGCTATCTAGTCTGCAGATAGAAATCAGGGCCATGCTATGAAAACTGAGTCAGAGTGAAAGCAGAAGGCCGTGTAACTTCTGGATGGCCTAATACCCTTACCGTTGTGTCTCTGTCATTATCTTTCTGATCTTGTCTTTGTCCTTGACACTCATAGTGGACCCTTGGCACCTGGGTGAGGGCCTGTGGCATCATAGGTGCTTATCAATTGTAGAAGATTTAATAAATACCTCATGTTAGAAAGTAATAATCTAAAATGGGATGCTTAGAATTCGGGGCTATTGGAAAGTGAGATCATGAAATTATTCAAACACAGAAAGAAACTCCACTTTCAAGAGCTTATTGTCCATTTAGAATTTGCTTTCAATCAACTTTCTTTCTGAGGATTTTCCATGCAGGTTCTGCGTTTTGATCTTCCCACATGTTTATAAGCAGTTTCCCGTGGGGAAGAATGAAATGCATTCTACAGCGGATTCCTCCAAGTCCATGGGTACTCTCCTTACTGTTGCCTTTAAACAAACTACTTAGCCACTCTGTGCCTCAACTGCATCATATGAAAATGGGTATAATAATGGCATCCCATAGGAATAACTGAATCAATATGTGTAAAACTCTCAGAATGGACGTGGTGCCAATAGTTTTCTGATTGATGCTATCACTTTAAGTGTTGATGATGATGCTATGTGTACCAAGATACATGTTAAGTTTAATAAAACAAAACAATAAATAAATAAATAAATAAATAAATAAAGGGAAACAAGAAAGCAGGAAGAAAAGACATAAAAGGAAAGAAGAAAAATAAGGAACGGAAAGTCAGTTAAGCATAACATGGCCACGTGTAAGAATAGGTCCATCCAGGTTTAATGCTGAAAGATAAAGTTCAGTTATATTTAATATAGTCCACATATTTCTATTAGCTAATACTCAGTACAATTCAGTCCCTTGCCATTCTAATATGAAAGAACAAAAATAATATAAATGATACTACCACTAATACCATAAAATCTTGGAAGCTTATTTCTTGATTAACATTGTTAAAATCAAATCAATTGATCTACAACATCTTTGGAATCATCTTTTCAGGGGGTTTGGGGTTTTGTTGTTGTTATTGTCTTGCTTTTTACGTTTTCTTAAAAGGCTACCAGATAAAAAAGAAGAAATCAAAGAAATAATGAAGCATTTTTGCTGTATCTTTCCAGTCTCTTGATTTCACATTATTCCAAACACGGTCCTGTTAAAATTTGTTTTCTCTCCATTTCCAGGTAACATTTCTCAAATGGTAAGATATATTTTCAAGAAAAATTATATATTTTATACAGAAAAATATAACAGTTTTTCTGACATTAAATTATTATTATGATGTCTAAACAAACCCTGATCTTCCACCAAATCACTAAGTTTTAAATCTATTCATAGTTCATAAAATACTAAAAAACAGAGACATACGTCAGGAAGACAGAAAGCCTTCAACTCCCTTCCTCTCAGTCATACTGTCATCAACAAAATCAGACAAGTTCCCTTTTCAAGAAATCCAAAAACTAGTGGAAAAGCTCTTACACTCTGGAAGAGTGCCAAAGCCCTCACATCCAAAGCCAGTGGGAATTTTGAGACTGTCTCTCACCAGAATCTCTACCCCCTGCGGAGTTCCATATGACCAGGACAGTGACTCCCCACCCCCAACCATAGACCCTAGGTGCTGGCTTGCAGAGAAGAGTCAGATTTCAACACCCCAACATTTTTGGAGACTTCCCAGAAGACTGGCTTCTGTGTTACTATTTAGGAATGTTGGCAGGACCTGGCATACTCTACCCACCTGGGAGCTAATGAGATTAGAGATGACAGTTTAGGCTGGCATCCCCTCACCCACCCACCCTGGCCCATCGCAGAGTAGGCAGAGGAAAAATACCAGTTGCCACATTCTCCCCAGGAAGAAAAATATTAGGACTTTACGTTCAGTGTCTCAAGGTATCTAGAAACTGCCAAAACATTTGTTTTTCCCCACATTTTATTGATATGTATACGTGCAAAATTCAAGGTTTACAATGGCATTGAGCATTTTGTGCACATATGTATCTTGTCAACGTGACAAGGGCTTTCCCACTCTCCTTTTGTCCCTCCCCCTATCCACCCCTCCCTCCCTCCTCCCCAACCCTACTCCCTTCTTTCACTTTGTCTTTCCTCTTAAGTTCCATAGGAGTTGTGACCTGGGTCTCTCATATCAGAGAGACCATTCGACGTTTCACCTTCTGCTTCTGACTTATTTCACTAAGCATGATGTTCTCTAGTTTCTTCCATTTGCCTGCAAAAGCCTCCACGCTATTGGACTTTATAGATGCATAGTATTCCATTGTGTATAAATGCCACATTTTGTGTATCCACTGATCTGTTGATGGGTATTTTGGTGACTTCCATATTTTTGCTATTGTTAGTTGTGCTGCTATGAACATGGGTATACTTCTATCTCTGTTATATGTTGTTTTGGTCTCTTTGGGATATATTCCCAGGAGGGGTGTCACTGGATCGAAGGGGATATTTATTTCTAGTCTTGTAAGAGCTCTCCATACTGTTTTCCAAAGTGGTTGTATGAATTTACATTCCCACCAGGAGTGCAAGAGGGTTCCTTTCTCTCCGCAGCCACGCCAGCACTGATTATTATTTGACTTGTTGATGTAGGCCATTCTCTCTGGGGTGAGATGGTATCTTAGTGTTGTTTTGATTTGCATTTCTCTTATGGCTAGAGATGTTGAACATCTTTTCATGTATCAGTTGGCCTTTTGCATTTCTTCATGAGTGAACTGTCTCTTCATTTAATTTGCCCACTTTTCAATAGGATCCTTTATTTTGGTAGGCTTACTTTTCTTTAACTCCCTGTACATTCTAGTTATAAGCTTCTTATCTGAGATGTTGGTGGTAAATATTTTTTCCCAGTCTGTTGGATCTCTTTTTACAATGTTGATAGTTTCCTTAGTTGTGCAGAAACTTTTTAGTTTGACAAGATCCCATGTGTTAATAATGGGGATAATTTCTTTTGCGCTTGGTGACTTATCAAGAAAGTCTTTGCCTACCCCTATATCTTTTAGAAATTTGCCTACTTTGTCTTCTAGAAGATTTAGTGTTTCATTTTTAATGTTTAGGTCTTTGATCCACTTTGATTTGATTTTGGTGCATGGTGATATATGTGTAGCTAGATTCATTCTTTTGCATGTGGATGTCCAGTTTTCCCAGCACCGTTTGTTGAACAGGCTGTCCTTTTCCCACTGTATGCATTTGGCCCCTTTGTCAAAGATTAAGTAATTGAGGGTATTTCAGTTTGTTTCTGTGTCTTCAATTCTGTTTCACTGGTATATCTGTCTATCTTTGTGCCAGTACCAAATTGTTTTTAGAACTATGGCTTTGTAATACAGCCTGATGTCTGCAACTGTAATGCCTCCTGCCTTGGTCTTGTTGCTCAGGATTGCTCTGGCTATTCTTGGTCTCTTTTGGTTCCATATGAATTTAAGAATTGTTGTTTCAAGTTCTTTGAAGACACTTGCAGGTATTTTGATAGGAATTGCACTGAATCTGTATATCAGTTTGTTTTGCCTGTTTGGAGCAGAGATGGGATGCTATCGCCTTTAGTCAGCAGCAGGTAAGTGAGAACAGATAGCAGTCTGAACTAGCAGCTCCCATACCTCCCCCATTCCAACTCAGTTCACTTTGGCAAATGGGCAGAATGCCCAATTTCTGGAGTCTATCCAAGGAATAAAGGAGTTGAACTGAAAGTAAGTGTAATTATCCAACTTTGCCCAAGGCTGCCCAGCAGACTGAATTCAGTTTTATTTTCTCAGAACACTGATGACAGCTGATGTACCTTCACGGTCTGGGATCAGTGAGAACAAGGGGACAGCACAGAGCTAGCATGTGGGCGTGATGATTCATTATGCTTGGTGAATGGGAATGGGTGAAGAAATGCTCCACTAGCCACAAGGGCAGGATTTTAGGTATGTCCATGCACGCCTGACATGTAAGCCAGCCAACAGGGAATACCAGCCAGTGGGCTTGCAGCATGAACCAAACAAGAAAGTAAGAAGAACAGTTCTGGTCTCAACATCTGCACATCGATCCCGAGTGCAGACTTGCACCAGTTACTCCACAGCAAGCATCGCAGCCTTCAATCTCCTATTGGTGCTCATTCTAGATCATTTTATTAACTCCTCCATCTTGGATAGATATTATGTCCTTCACCTCTTCTTTCTATGTATTTTTACCATCTCATCTGAGAAGCTACTGAATCTTCCTGCTCTCCTCACTTGTGTCCCATGTGTAGACATGTGGAGGGCCATGTTGGCTCCGTTTTCTAATCTCCAAACCACTAGGGTGAATGCTTCATTTTTCTATTTTTAAGCTGCCTAATAAATTCATATAGATAGATAGATAGATAGATGTGTGTGTATATATAATGTGTGATTATATATAGTATATTAAATTATATGTATCTAATTCTGTTTTTCTAAGAGCCCTAACTCTAACACAATGAGGATTTAAAAGACCCCTAAAATCTCTAACTGGAATGACTCATGAGAGTTTCCTGACATATAACAAAAACTGAGAGAGGTAGCTATTTTCCTTACGTGTAGGTACCAAGAGAAAGAGTCAAGAAAATACGTCACCCACAAAAGATCAAAATAAGCCAGCCCTAATTAAATTAATAAATATAATATACTTGACAGCGAATTCAAAATAATTCATCAATAAGATATTAAGAAAGCCAGACAAAAATATAAACAAAATACATTTTTGTACAAAGAGAGAAAAAAATTAAAAGATACCAAACATAAATCTTGGAGTTGAGTAGTAAATGAACTGAAAAATTCAGTAGAGATTCAATAGCAGATATGTCAAACAAGAAAAGGATCAGTGAGCTGGAAAACAGGTTACCAGAAATTGTACAAATTTAAAAAAAAAACAATGAAGAAGTGTGAACGACTTATGGTCATCATCCAGCAGTCCACTACACACTGTATAAATTGCAGTGTAAATTAGTTTAAAGTTCACTGGCCACAAAGTGTGGAGTGGGGAAAAGTAAGCATAGAGCTCTTGTATGTGAAGTCAAGTTGTTCTCAGCTTTTGTCTATTCTAATTATATTTTATGTAAGTCCTGTGGTGGCCATGAATAAAACACTTATAGAATACATAAAAAGAAATAACTGAAGCATATCAGTACAAAGATTCGTAGAACACAAAGACAGCATGAGAAAACTGAACTACCAGACAGAACATAATAAAATAGCAATAGTAAGTCCTTCCCTATGAATGTAAATTAATTTAAATGTAATGGATGAAACTTTCCAATTCTAAAATATAAAGTCGATGAATGGCTATAAAGCCAAGATTGAACACTATATTTTGCATTGTCCTAGGCTTAAGTAAATAAGTAGGCTGAAAATAAAGGGTGAACAGAGCCCATGCAGGTGGTGAACAAGAGATCAGGAGCAGGTAGGCATAAATTAGATTAAATAAACTTTAATTCAAAATCTATTATTAGAGATCAAGTGAAAAAGATGAGCACTGCATTATGCTAAAGTTTGAAATTCACGAGCATGAGAGAAGAATTATAAATACATTTGCACTCAGCTTCAGAACTCCTAAACATGTAGAACATATATTGACAGAATTGAAGGGAAAAACAGCGCTCATCACGTACTGGTTATAATCCACCCTCTTGCATGCGTCCCATAAGCAGAGCACTCGTGTCCAGTTAAGTGAAGCGTTATTACCACGGAGACCAGCCATGAGGCATAAGAAAAGCCCAGAATCCAGGAAGAGCGGTTGCACCAGGCCCAGAACAGCTGCGCACAGAGAATGGAATTTATTCTGGGTGTATTCTCACGGCACTCCGGTTGAGGAACCTCAACAAACAGCCTGCCCTGAGTTTTATAGTATGGAAAAATGAGACTCCCTAGACCAAAGCATGTGAAGTACTCTGTTGTAGGAGAGACAAGAGGAATGTCCAACAACATGAGCCAGTTTCTCCCTGACATTGAGATCTAGTACACTCTACAGTTATTCTGCAGAAATTCAAATGAGAAAGGAGACCGGACTGGGTTGGTCCATAGGTCATTCAGAAAATTGCCCTACTGTTAGCAATACAATAACATTAGAAACTTTCTTTTTGGGCTAAAGGAATAGCTCAGTGGTTAAAGCACTTACTTAGTAAGGTCAAGGCCCTGAGTTCAATTCCCCAGCATCACATAACATAAACTGGGTGTGGTGGCACATGGCTGTAATCCCAGCACTTGGGAGGCTGAGGCAGGAGGACTAATGTGAGTTCTGTGCCAGTCTGGGCTACATAACAAGTGCAGAAGCAGCCCAGATTACAGAGCACAACTCTGCTTCAAAAAAAAAAAAAGGAAAAAGAAAAATAGAAAGAAAAGAAACCAACCTCCTTTTTATTTTGTATATATATATGTGTGTGTGTGTGTGTGTGTGTGTGTGTGTGTGTGTGTGTGTGTGTGTTTATTTATGTATTTCCCCAATACTTATTAATATAGTTACATTGGGCTTGAGCACTTTGTACACATATGTATCATGGCAACATCACAATCACTTCATCCCCATCGGCCCTCCCACTCCCTCCCTCATCTCCCCGACTCCCACTATCACGCCTATTTGATGTACCTGTATTCTGAGTTTCTCATATTGGAGAAATCATGCAACATTTTACCTTCTGAGTTTGACCTGCTTCATAATGGTCTTAAGTTACATCCATTTACCTATAAAAATCTCAATTTCATCTGTCTCTATAGAAAAGTAGTATGTATGTACATGTGTACATATGCCACAGTTTTTGTATCAATAGATATTTTGACACCTTCCACAGTTTAAATATTGTTAGTTTTGCTGCTATAAATATAGGTATACATGTATCTCTGTTATATGTTGTTTTTAACTCTTTTGGAAAGATACCCAAAACAATATACCCATATTAAATGAAATATTTATTTTCAACCTTTTGAGGAATCTCCATATTGCTTTTCATAGTGGTTGTATCAGTTCCAAGCAAAAGAAATGGCTCCAGATTCAACAAATGGGATTATATCAAATTAAAAAGCTTCTGCACAGTGAAGTAAACTATCAACAGAGTAAAGAAGGAACTGGTAGAATGGGGAAAATATCATCACTTATGCCTCAGACAGGAAACTAATCACCAGAATATATAAGGAACTGAAGAAAAACAGACCCCTCAAAATCAAAGACCCAATTAAAACATGGGTAACTGAAATGAATAGGCAGTTCTCAGACAAAGAAGTTCAAGTGGCCAGCAAACACACAAATAGATGTTCAACATCATTAGCCATTAGAAAAATGCAAATCAAAACATCACTAAGATACCATCTTCACCCAGCGAGAATGGTGCATTTCAAGATGTCAAAGAGCAGGCAAGGTTGCAGAGGAAAAGCACCTTTCACTTTGCTGGCTCGACTGTAAACTGATACATCCACTGTAGAAGCTTTCAACATCCCACTTTTAGTAATGGATAGAACATCTAGACAAAATGTCAATAAAGTAGCAGTGAACTTAAATATAATAGACCTAACAGATCTAAAGAACATGCGCAGGCGGTTGAGGTGCAGCTCAGTGGTGAGAGTGCATGCAGAGCATGTGCAAAGCCCCAGGCACGTGCAAGGTCCCTGGCACAACACAAAAATTAGCCAAGTATAGTGACGGGAGAATGGCCATGAATCTGAAGCCAGCCTGAGCTGTGTAAAGAGCTCAAAGCAAGCCTGGACTACAGAACAAGACCTAGTCTCAGAAAAATAATTAATTAAATAAATAAAAATTAAAAGAACATATACAGAGTAGTCTATCAACAATAGCAGAATATACATTCTTCTCGAGTACACAAAGTATTTAAGATATATCACATTATGGCACCAAAACAGTCAATAGATTTTATATTAAAGTTATAACAAGAATTTTCTCTTCTCACAATTAAATAAAACTAACAACAATAGCAAAAGAAAAACTACAATAGTTACAAATATATGGAAGTCAAATACATTCCTGAATAACCAATTTATAAGGAAATTTTAAAATATTCTGAAACAAAATCATAAGACATAAAATTTATGATATGCAGTAAAAGCATTATTGAGGGAAGTTTACGATGACAAACAGTTACATTAAAAGAGAAGAACAGTCTCAAATAAGTAACTTTACACTTCAGGGTACTAGAAGAAGCACATACTAAGTCCTATGTTTTTAAAAATAAATAATTAAGATTAGAATAAAATAAATAAAAAACAAAAATCAATAGAAAATTAACAGAAGTGAGTTGACTATTAAAGATATAAACAAAACTGAAAAACTTCAGACTTAATAAAGCTTTAATAAAAAATGAAAATAAAACATTTTAAAGTTGGAGTTATTATAATTAATGCCACAAAATAAAATGCCTCACATCAAGATTACTAATGAAAAATTGTACACCAACAAATTGAATGATCCATCCAGATAAAATGGATAAACTCCTACAAATAGAAAGACTCCCATAACTGAATCTTAGCTAGAAAATCTCAATAGACCTATAGCTAAGATGGAGAATGAATCAATAATCAAAAATCTTCCACCAAAGAAAATCCTAAGACTGGATGATTTTATTAGATGGTTTACTAAATGTTAAATTCTACCAAATATTTACATAATCAACACCAATTCTTTACAAATTCTTCCCAAAAATTGAAGCAGAAGGATCACTTCCAAATGCATTTTATAAATACAGTATTACCCTGGCACAATAGAGATAAATAAAGATAATACAAAACTACACACACATGCACGCACACACACACACACACACACACACACACACACACACACACACACACACATGGAGCAATACCTCTAAGGAACACAGACACAAAAGTTCTCAAGGAAAAACAAAATCAGAAAATTAATTCCAGCAACAAAACAAAAAAACCATTCACCATGAATAAATGAGATTCATGCTTGGGATACTAAAATAGTTCAACACAGAACAATTGGTCAATGTAATTAATAGACTAAAGGGTTAAAATCATATGATCATCTCAATAGATTCAGAAAAAGCATCTGACATAATTTAACATTAATTCATGATAAGCACTCTCAATAAAATAGCAATAAAAGAAAAATTACTTCAAAATAATTAAAGCCATGTATGAAAAACTCAGGCCTCTCCTACTTAATGGTGAAGAAGTGAAAAAATTTGAAGATCAAGAGCAAAGGAAGACTGCCTATGATTATTATTTATTTTCAACATAGTACCATAATTCCTTACCAGAGCCATTAAGAAAGAAAGAGAAATAAAAAGACACAAATTAGAGAAGAAGAAGAAGAAGAAGGAGGAGGAGGAGGAGGAGGAGGAAGAGGAGGAGGAGGAGGAGGAGGAGGAGGAGGAGGAGGAGGAGAAGAAAAGTGGAGGAAGAAGAACTATTCTTGTTCAAAGATTCCATAATCTAGTACCACATATAACTCTAAACACTTCACAAAAATAACATTAGAGCTAATTTATAAATTCACTTTAATGATGAAATATATAATAAAATGCAGAAACCAGTTGTACTGTACATATTGGACATAAGAAAAGAAGTCCATTTGCAACAGCATGGAATAAAACACTTAGGAGTCATCTTAGCTAAGGAAGCAAAAATCTAGGCTTACCTAAGGAAGTGAAAGCCTTGAACACTAAAATGATGTTATTTTAATAACAGAAATTAAAGAAAACACAAATTAATATAAATACCCTCCATGCTCATAGATTGAAAGATTTACTATTGCTGAACTGTCCATACTACTCAAAGTGATCTGCAAACATAAGGCAAGCTATTAAAACTCCAACTACTTTTTTTTTTCCTTAAGAAACAGAAAAAACCATTCTAAAATGGGTAAGAAACCACAGCGGACACCACGTCAGCAAACCAGCAAAAACACAACTAGAAGTCTCACATTTTCTGACGTCAAAATACATCATAAAGCTACAGTATTTAAAACATAAGGTACTGGCTTAACAATGGATACATAACCCAATGGAATGGAGTAAGAGACCCAGAAATAAACCCATGCATACATGGTCAACTGATCTTCAGAAGGGGCGCTAAGACCATAAGATGAAGAGAGGTCTAGGGGCTGGGGTCATAGGCCAGCAGTTAGAGTGCTTGCCTTGCCTTGGATTTGATTCCCCAGCATCACAGAAAAATTAACTGGGTGTGGTAACTCATGCCTGTAATCCTAAGGCTGAGGCAGGAGGATTGTCATGTGTAAGGATAGCCTGGGCTACATGGTGAATTCAAGACCAGGATGGACTACAAAATAATACCCTGTCTAAAACAATACATAAATGAAATAAAAGAGATTTGACATCCACACGCAAAAGAACAATGGTGGACACTTTTCTCACACCGTATACAAAAGCCAACTCATAAGGAAAATGTACATATAAATCTGAAACTGTAAAATTATAATAACATGGGGAAATTTCTTACCATTGGTTTTGCAACACAGACCACAAAAGCCAAAATTAACAAATCATGAGCTAAGAAAGTTTCTGCACAGCAAAGGAAGCAGCAGAATGAAAAGATAGTTTATAAATCAGAGAAAGTGTTGCCAAACTATACATTTGACTATATATTAATATCAAAATGCATAAGAAACTCATACAACCCAATTGCAGGTAAACAATTTGATTTTTAAAAATGGGTTCAGTCATTAAATACATATTTTCTAATGATACCTAAAAATTGTCAGCAGGCATATGAAAATATGCTCAAGACTATAAATCGACAGGGAAATGCATAGCAAAATCCCAATAAGAAATCATTTGACACCTATTAGGATCACAGAGATAGAGAGACAGAGAGGGAATTGGAGCCCTCAGAATTATAAGTTGTTGGTGGGAACGTGAAACCAGTGGTACAGCTGCTGTGGAACACAGTGCCAGGGTTTTCAATAAAACTGAAAACTACCATATGACTCATTATCCTATTTCTGGGTACTAATTCAAAACTATGAAATTAAAACTCAGGTATTTGTACTCTTGTGTTCATCACAGCATTATTCGCAAGAGCTAAAAGGGGAATCATGAGTGGATAAAGAAAAAAGATGTAAACAGTTACATAATGTTCATTCTCTCAAAAGAAGAAAACCTTGCAACATAGAACAATTTGAATCAATCTCGAGGGCACTACATTAAGTGAAATAAGCCACTCACAAAAGGACAAATATTGTATAATTCCACACGTATGAGGTATTTCAAACAGCAAAATTCACAGAAGCCGAGTAGACTGTCGGCTGCCCGGGACTCGTGGAGGGAAAATGAGGACTGTCTGCTCATTTATGCAAAATAAGTAAGTCCAAGTGATCTACTGTGTCACATGATGCCTAAAACAAAACTTTAGAAAACCGGTTAAAAATGTAGATCTAGTCAATGTTCTTACTATGATAAAAGTAAAATTAGAAAACACATTTAGGAGAGAAATGAGGAAGGTTTGTGAACACGTCCACCACTATGATTAGGGAATAATTTCCCAAGGGAAATGTGAAAAACGCCTTCATCTGGGACATCTGAAACCAGACTGAAGAAAAACGCGCAATTCCACAACGTTGGTCTTATTCCCCCGACATGAGTGACAAGGCCAGGCCCACACAAGCATGACCTAAGACACCAGGGGGTTCCACAGCTCATGTACACCCTGCAGCCCACCCCCTGCTGTGAGGGAAGGAAGGGGAAGACCGGGCTGGAGTCAGGAGGACTTGCTCAGCATATTCCTGGCTCGGTGACAGCATTCCAGTGGCGGTAAGAAAGGGACACTTCACCCCGCGCCACCGCTCTCTCATTCAGAGGTGTTTCCAGAGAACATCGGCTCCTCCCACTCCACCTTACTTTTTGAATTGGCTTGCGTTTGTTTTTGCTTTTTTTTTTCTAAATCAGAAGCAACCCTTATAGAAGAACAGATCGCATAATTTATACAGCGCAAACAGCACCTGAGATCGGAGATCAGCAAACTGTAGTCCCAGGGCCAAATCTGGCTCACAGCTTGTTTCTCTAAGTAAAGTTCTGTTGGAACACAACCAAGCCCGCTCATTTGCATACCTGCATGACTGTTTGCACCAACAATCGCAAGACCTAAACTTGAAACCATGACTAGATGGCTCCAAAAGCCTAAAATACTTTTTATCTGACACCAGGTAGGGCGGGCTCTGACTTAGACTAATAACTTAAAAACCTGAATTCAAGCATCTCCAAAGTAAAATAGGTAAAAATCCTTGCCTTGTACCTCTATTTAAAGTACAGAAGAGAAAGGGTGGAAGGAGTCTAAATTAGAACAGCACCCACTTTCTAAGAATCCAGTTCAAAACACCGCGTGCTGTCACATTGTCACCCCCACGACAGTGGTTAAGAGAGGCATCCCTGGAATAAGAAAGACTGCATTCACATCCCCTGGTGTTTATCAGCCGTATAATCTTGGGCAAGTTACTTCATCTTTCCAAGCTTTGCCTTGGAATAAAATTTTTAAAAATTATCTCAGTTTGGGGCCTATTAAGGTGAATGAATGAATCACTGCACCTAAAGCATTTAGCACAGTACCTAGTACATTATTATGTACTCAAGGACATACTTAGTATTATTATTATTACTATACCAAAAGGTTAAAGTTTGGGGAAATCAACTTTTCAAGGCTGAGTGTGAAACTTGAGTGTTACCTGAGCAGTTGTCCACAGGAGCTCCACAGCGAGGGCCGTGAGTCTCAGGTCTTCTGGTTGAATTCCCATCTGCCACCACACAGTGGAGGATCACTAGACCTGCAAGTTCAAAAAAGAAGCAAGAACAAAGATGAGAACTTGAAATTCTTCTTAATGTGAAATATCCTTTCAAAGTCATGACCTATTTAAGAAAACAGCAAGCCTATGGCTTCCGCGTCCAAGGCTTTCTCTGCCAACCACGTAGAGGGCCAGAGGCTAGCGTATCCCATGCTTTCAGCTCAGTGCTAAAGACAGAATTTTCAAACCATCATCATTTACATCTAACTATTCATCCCAAGGGAGGAAACTTGTTCATATCTTATAATGGAGCCTTATCACAAAGCAGAGAAGCGGAAGGTGAGAGGCCCCAGGGGCTGATGAGAACACTGGCGAGTTTCCGTGCAGACTGGATGATGAGCCACACAGAACAGTAGCTTCTCCTTTCTGCACACATCCAGTGCTCCTCAATTGTCATATACTAAATGTATTCAACACATAAGAATTTTTGAAAATTAGGTTTCACTAGCTAAGAATTTTGGACTCAAGAGAGACAGCCCTCATGACATAACAGGAGAAAAGAATGTGGTGTTGTGGTTAGAATGGCTCAGAATACACATATTGTATAAAAGTCACGTCTGAGATCAGGGAAATTGAGCAATCACTAGGCATTACATGATATTAAAGAATTGTTATAAATACTTTGAAGTACAATAAAAATATCACAGTTTATAATAAAAAGCAGAGCCCATATCTCACGGAGACAGATTTAAATATATTTGTTTTTCATAACACAATACATCTGAGCTTGGCCTTAAAATGATCCACCAGGGGATGGAAGCGCAAGGTGATGCAGGAAAGGTACAGCTCCCTGGAGCGACCCTGGTTGCATGCTAGTGGTCGCTGAAGCTGCACGTTCGTTGTATCAAAACTCAGTATGGTTTTCTACAAGAGTTTGCATGTTTTAAAATATCTACAAATGAAAAGACAAGAGAACAGGGGAAGACAGAAGGGAGGAGAGGAAAAAAGGAAATATGGCTTATAGCTTAGCTGGTCTTGAGTTCAAGATGCATTTTTGCCAGAGTTAAATATGTTAAGTGTGAGTTAAATATGCAGAACATGAACACTGAGCCAGCATATAAACAGCACTCGATAAAAATTACTCCAGAGCACGCAGCTGACAAGATGAGCGTAATCTCTCACTGCTTGCATTAAAGGTTATACACCTGGGCAAGAGTTTCGGAACAGCACGTTCTCCAAAGCAGCAAACATTCATGAGCATCCAGGAACACAGAGGCCGCAAGTGCTTCCAAAGCCACTAAGGCAACTAATCAGCCAGCTAATTAAGTCCAACACAGAAGGCAGAACAGAGCTAGCGAGTTCAAAACTCGAGAGTCTTCAAAATTTTATATGGACTTTATTCTATTTATCAAGTGGGAAAGGTTTTCTTTTTTAAGAATAGAAAAGTTGTACCTATCATTGGAAACAGTGTCAAAAATGTAAATAAACTCATATCCACTTGTGATTTCTAATTTTGTGCTGCTTTCTGGAGGCAACACAGAACACAAAAATAAAAGGTGTGAAACCTTGAATTCAGTAATTGCACTGATAGCAATTTTTCTGAAGAAAATTAATCAGATATTTAAAAAGATTTAGTTACAAAGACTGTATATAGTATAAGTTATAAAAATTAGAAATTACCTGATCATCTAACAATAGAGGATATATTTAATACATTGACATATCTTCATGCAATAAAATGCTTTAAGACATCAGGGATTTCAGGGAATATAATATATACTATTTTAGCTATAAAACTAATGCACGGACATTAGAAGAATATTTCAATTAATTTCAAACCAAGAAAATAGACAGTGGGATAGAAACTTAATGTGATTTGTGTGCATGGGTGTGTGTTTCTGTGTATGAAGAGTAAAACGTCAAGTTCATTTGTACAAAGAGGAGACAAAGAGCTGCTTGTGCTGGTTAAAAGAAAATATACCTCCATTTTGATTATTTGTATTTTCCAGTTTTTCTAAAAGCATATTTTGTTTGTTGCAGCAAGAGAATAAAGTAGTGACTCATTCTTTTTTGTAACCACAATTTAGCTATCAATTTTTTCAATTATTTTCACATTTTCCCAATACTTTCACATCCCATTACACATAGAAGAAATAAAAGAAAACAAACATTTAAGACTTTTCAAGCTTAGATATTTTATATTACTTATTTTTGCAATTCTGTTACCTAATAGAGAACATAATGAACAAAACCAAAATCAATTCATAAGCAATCAAACAAAAGTTCTTCAAATGTAAAAATCATACTAGCAACATGTAATGCATGATAATAAAATAAATTTAAATCAGTTCTAAAATTCCACACATGGGCTTTCTTCACGGAGCAAAATGAGGAGGCTTTAATTCTAGAGTTGATCTTCCCTAAGGGAAAGAAAGAAGAAAGAAAGAAAGAAAGAAAGAAAGAAAGAAAGAAAGAAAGAAAGGAGAGCGAGTGTGAGAGAGAGAGAAGTCTAAATCTTAGAGAGATTCAACATCTATAAGTTAGAATGGCAATATCTCCTCAGGGAAAAATTAAATTTTATAATAAAAAACCCCACAGGATTGAGTACATACCGTACAACTCTAGCCTAGTTGCAGTCCTAGCCATAATCACTTACAGGTTTCACTCCCTATTTTCTGTTTCCAGACCCAATGAGAGAACCCTGATTCCACTGGAATCCTGCCCAGGCTCCTTGTACTGAGTCTCACCCCGCAAGTTGGTATCAGCTGGAAAAATGAAGCCTCCTTCTCAGAGGCACAGAGAGAAGCCCAGGCGAGGAGACAATGTCTACCAACACAGCAGCAAACCAAGCGGAGATGCTGGAGCAGCGCGCATTTATCTTCACTGTCCGCTCCAACAACCGTCCGCTCCAAAACTGACGGATCTGTCTTGAGGAGTCAATTTGTGGGCCTGTACATTTTTTAAAAATGGAATCCAGGAAGTTCACATGAAACTTGAATTTTCCTCTTACATCAAAATAGCAGAAAGTCTGGCAATAGAAACGTTTCTTATAACAAGTGTCTGTGAGAAGAAGCAGGTGACTTCTTTAAAACGCCACAGACTCCATGAGACTGATGGTTGCACTCTTTCGTTACACCTTACCGGGCATTTGTGCTTACAGTCTGTAATAGAAACTCAGAAATCAGAGAATTGCTCCCAGAGACATCCACCAAATCAAAGGGCTGCTGCAGAGAGACGGGATTTCTACTCCATTCATAGCTCAACAACTATTTATTAAACACCGTGTGTTTAGCACCGTTGCAAGACGGGGGTTCACAGATAATGATACAATTGATTGCCTCTAGCAGCTCCTATCCCGGTAAGATAAACGTTTGGATCTCTTAAGCACAGTTTAATTAACAGAACAACAGAAATAATACAGGAGATTTTGCCTTGTACCAAAAACTTCTTGGTGATAATGAATTATTAAAGGGGAATTAATAATTTTTAAAGCATCCATTCATGACTTTTAGAAAACAAAAAGTACATTGACAAGATAATCACAATGCATTATTTGTTTCATCAGTGGATAATATTTAATGTGTTTATAATAATGTTAACAGTGAGAGCTTAACAAAAATTATCACAAAATCCAGGCCTGTAATTAGCCCATGTACACCATCTGGGAAGACTGGAAGTGATTAATCAGTGTCTGTCTCTACAAGTTTTTGAATGTTTTACCTATCAGCCCTACAGCTAACTATACTAGGATTATGACAGAAGATTTAGTAAGATCTAAAGCTGACAAATCAGGAAGGTGCATGATAAGCAAATTATTTAGCAATACTGAAATGATTAAAGAGGAAACACCTAAAACTCCACATTTTTTACCTCTTAGGAATTGGAAAGGCAAGAAGATATGGTGCAATGATCTCCTATTTGTCATTACAAGTCTTTAAGGACTATCAATTTTCTAAGTTTAATTTTATCTATCCTTTATCAAGCATAAATTATTTTTAAAAATAAGGTCGTAGTTAACCAGAGCATTCCAAACCAAAGGGACAGCTTGTGACAAGCAAAAAGACTTGGTGTGAAATAACACAAGTTGCCTGACTCCTTGGGAAGGTGGTTAAGGATTGCACAGGAATCAGATCTAGAAGGTGACCAAGGACATTTTTGGCTGAATGCTTGCTTGTGTTGGATGCTGTGCCTTGTGGAACGGTGAGCTGCATCCTCGGGCTTTACCTAGTAGAAGCCAACAGGATGCACTTCCCCTTGAGCCCCCACTTCTGAATCATTATAATCAAAATTATCTAGGCAGTGTCAAATGTCCTTAGGTGAGGAAATAAGTAACCCTGGTTGGGAGCCATTGCAACTCTCTTCAACCTGTTTTACATATTTATAACCTAAAATATAGCTTGCATATTAACTACATTCCTTTAATCTGAATCAACAGTGCAAATTTCAAAGGCTTAAATGGTAACTCCTTAAGATTATTTTTGTGTGTGTGAAAAGTATCCTTCTCGTAGAAAGAATATGAGTCACTTATCCATTCACTCTATGACTTCTAGCTAATTAACAAAGTACCTGAAAATCTCCTCAAGAGAAATTCAAGATCCTAGGTACCTGTTCCATCCATTGTCTAGTTTATAAAAATCAATAAAATAGAACAAAAATTGTTAAAGAAACATACATTGTTAAGATGTTTATCAAATCAACCATGAATTCTATTTTAGGGAAAGTATGGTACTTATTTATAGAAACTATAGGACTTCCATTCAAAAGTCACCAATTATATTAAATTCCAGAATTATTAAGCACTCTGAAGGCTTTTAAATATGCCATAACTCAATTCTAAACTTCCTGGAAAGTATCCCCTTGACTAATTCATCAAGCTCATACCTCACAATTCAGTAAAGAGATTTCAGTACCTTCCAGGGCAAGCCATTGGAGTCCATTCTCCCGTTCTTATAATCATATATATATATATATATATATATATATATATATATATATATACACACACACACACACACACACACACACACACACACACACACACACATATATATATATATATATATATATATATATATATATATATATACTTTTTCAATGTCACCATGTCAAACTTTACCTGTACCCAAATATTTCACAATCATTGTTTTCTGATTTTTGACGGAACCTATTATCCATACCTCCCTGCCTTACAATGGTTTGTACAATTTCTGAGATGCAGTAATGCGATAAAAATCATTTAAGTGTTCTTAGCTGCCCTGCTCAGTATCTGTAAGTTGAGTCTTTTTAGGGCTCATTTTAGGTATCAACTCCACTCATAATTTTGTTTAAAAGGAAAAGAAATCCAGTTCTATGCCAGTGACTCAAGGCTTCATTTACTTTAATGCATGTTGAGATTCTCAAGTTAAAAATTACAGACTGTATTAAAAGTATTATCCCTGCCAGTCAGCAGGAGGAATGAAGTCAGTGGTAACAATGTGAGCATTCAAAAGGAGGCGGCCTGACAAGGCACATGGCAAGCGGTCGCAAAGCCACTGCGAATGCTGAGGTAAGCCATACGCCAGCTGGGTCAACTATTTAAAAAGATCAAATGTGACCAACTTCAACAGCCATGTACGTTGTATTTGCCTCATCTCTGAGCTAATTTTCCACTTTCAAAGCCAAGCACACATTGCATTTTTAAAATAAATACAACATTATCACGAAATACTCATTCATCTCCATGTTTAGGATTTTTTACACCCAAGATCCAAACTTCTGCATCTGTATATTAAATAAAACGATTTATTGCCTTATCTTATCAATTCTGAGATTTGGAGCAGACTCCATCTCCTAAGAGAAAAACCCAGCTGCAAACCAAAGAAGACTGTATGAATGTATGATATAAACAGATACTTGAAGAACACTTAATTAGCAAATACCTAGAACGTTATTTAGAGTAGAGGGCAATGGTATAAAGTAATGACAAAAAAAGCTCAGGTGTCAAACAGAGCTAGATTTCATCTTAGATTGGCATTTTAGTTGAAAGATATGTGGTTATGTTTGTTACTTAATCAATAATTTTAGAGTTTCTTTTTATAAATAGAAGCTCGTCATATCGAGATTACATGGCCTTGACAAAAATTTAGCTGTATAATCAAAGACGGGGAAGAAGAAATTATAATTTTTCCCTTAGTAGTGCTTTACACAGGGTAGGAACCCCAAAAATAGCAGTAGTACTAGAAGAGAATGAAAGTAAAAGAAGCACTATGATTACTCTGTAAAAAGCTAGATCCTTATTCTCACATGTAAACATCAATAAATTTCTACATTTAGAGTATAATTTCACTTGTGCACATTTGTTACATGAACTACAAAAGATAAATGCATTATATATAGGTATGTGGATATATAAAATACATGTTATAATATGCATTTAATGAGATAAAAATGCATGCTGGTCTTTCCAAATGCTATTTCTTCCTAGTGGGTTTTAAGGAAATTTGAAGTAAAGATACCTCGGCTAACTAATAGAAATACTGCACCGTCTGCATATGTGGCTCTTTGTTATGATCAGAGCCTATTTTTAGAAATTCTCAGCTGCCAAAATTTTACTTTCTGATTTCTATTCCTTTATGATAAGACCAGATAAAACAAGTAGGTATTACAACACTTTTAAAAGGTCTGGGCTCACTGGATCTTCATAATAGTTCAAAGAGAGAGGGAAAAAGAAACCAAGGAATGAGAACAATTTGTTTTCAAGGAGGATTACCCAGGTGTAAAGCGAGAGGGAACTGTGGAGTTGGCTTCTGGATTCAGCGATAATAGCCTCTGACCGTGAGGAAGCAGTCATCAGACTTTAATAACGACCAAGAAAAGAAGACAAGTTGCAGAGCGGATGATCACCCGACCTGTAAAGGCCCAGAATGTAGAACCTTGAGGCAGATTAGAGGAAGCCCACCTAGCTTAGCATTAGTCCAGTATTGCCTCTATCAGTAAAAGTATCTTTAAAGACCAAAAGAAAAGAAAGCAAGAAAGAAAGAAAAAGAAAGAAGGGAGGGAGGGAGGGAGGAAGGAAGGACGGAAGGAAGGAAGGAAGGAAGGAAGGAAGGAAGGAAGGAAGGAAGATTAGGCAGTATATTGTAAGCATTGTGTGTATTGAGAACTGATTCCCTTAGGAATTCCAAAGAAAGAGAATCTTAAACTGGAGAAATCAAGAAGAAACTGTCATCTGGAAGTTGGGAACTGGAGTGAAGCAAACGTAACAGCAGGGGAACGGGTGCGATGTGTTTGGGAGACAATCGGCAAAGCTGTCCAGCTGGAGTGAAGACTGGTGCAACGAAAGATTAAAAAACAAGGGCCTTCTTGATATATGTGGTGTGACTGCGAAATAAATCCACTGGTTTTCTTGCATCACTTACGAAAATAAGACTCCTTGGGGGCAGTCACAGCACACACGCTCAGCTGAAGCTGGGCAGTGCCTGCTCACCACATCCTGCAGCACTCCTAGTAAAGGATCTGACTAGCCCAGAAGACCACTCAGTAGTTCTTCACAGATGCTGCCACTGAATAGGAATCGGTGATAGGCAGCGGGGTACAATACTTCGTTAGGCTTCTACGAAGGTAAACAGGAAGCGCAGCTTGTGATTGATACCCCCACATGCGGTATCCTCTCACAACTATGGAAAACCGACAGTCCCTGTTCCTCCCCTCCACTTCAGGACGGTTGCCCTGTGTCCAAAAGTCAATAGAGATTTATTTTTTGCTCATCGAAGTTTTCTATCACAGGATGGAAATGTTAAAAATATGTGTTTATTGACAATTTGAAATTTTACCAACATAACTTATTAGTTTTAATTGTGCCTTTCTCCTTTTTCACTGAGTTTCAGTTGACAACTACCATCCAAACAGATGGTAAAAGATAACGTCTTTAAGTCAAAACCAAGCCTGGGCACAGGATTGATCCAACGTGAGGACCCTGAGAAGAGACAGTCACCAGTCTAGGTGAGGAACTCAACATTTTTCATTTTCAACATTCTCTGCTGGAGAGTTTCAGTGCCTCTAGGCACTTGCTTCTTCTATTCTTCCAGAGACATCTGCTGACATTGTTTTAGTTTTAAACACTATCTTATAAGTTCCAGCAATCTCACATTCGCTGGTTCACCCCAGAATCATGCCTGTACACTTCCCTAAGTGCTGTGGAAGCCACAGCATGCCCAGGCCTGGGAAGCACACCACATCCCAAGGAAGCTGATTCCATATTTTTTGCAACACTACATATGAGGGGGAAAAAATGCTTCTCCAATTAAGGCGAGCACTATCTTCCTAGAATTTTATTTCATTAGTGCACGATGTTCTCTCTGAGCTATGTGGATGAAACCTTTGTTGGAGTAACTTTTCAAGCATATAAAGTTGGATCTCAAAAACCCAAACTATCTCCGCTTTTCCACCTTTCACCCCAGTTTCTCCCCTTACAATGACTTGCGTATATGTTCTGGAGTTTTCTCTTACCTCTAGTCTCTCTACAGGAGTACCTGGCGTTTCTCATAGCTCTGTCCCTGGTGGCATCTCCTTGAGCCTTCCCTACTCCACACTCACGTTATTTAATATGACTTACCTTCCAAAAATTTCCACCTAGAATCCAGCTATGCTCTGCCTTTCTTACTCATTTCTTCCTTTTTCACTCAACTCTGAAGCTCTCCTTTTGACTCCCGCATCATAAAAACAGATAGTACTAACATTCTACGTCAACTTTTTTTATTTTGAGCTATTTTATTGTGATAAAATAAATATAACACGAAGTTTACTATCTTCGACATTTGTAGCAATTAGTTCAGTGGTGTTAAACACACTCATATTTACACTGTGATGCAACCATCACTACACTCTATCTCCAGAGTTAATTTCAACTTATAAAATTGAAGTGATATACCTATCAACAACCCCCTATTTCCTTACCCTCCCTAAAATATCCACTCCACTTTCTATATGTCTCTATGATTTTGCATCATTTCTCTTTTTTATATATGTAATGCCATCTGGTCTCACAAAACACACATGAGTGAAGTATCTCTACTTTCTAAATAGGTGGTTGTTGAAGTGGGCTAGTAATTATAATAGCCTGGAAAGTTTCTTCTTCTAAGTCAACTTTTTGTATGGAATAATTTTATATTTATGAAAAAGCTGCGGAGATCACAGCATTCTGAATATAGCCCATTTTAGCTTCCTCTAATATTATCCATTTATATTAGTGTAGTATATTTATTAAAACATTAAAATGTGCATTACTATTGACTAAAGTCCTTATTCTTACTTTACCAGATTTTCCAATTGTCTCCTTTTTTATGTGCCAAGGTCTTTAGTCTTTTCCAGGTTGTGAGAGGTTCTCAGTATTTTCTTAGTTTTCATGCCATTTTTGACATTTTTTGAGGACTATTACCCAAGTATGTTGAAAATTATTCTTCAATATTTGGCCAATAAGACATTTTGTATCATAATTGGACTGGAATTAGTGCTTTTTTTGGAAAAGCATCAATGATCTCATATATTCCTTTGTATGACACAATAAGAAGAACTAAAGTCTCATCTTTCTGAAAATTATTTTATTATTCGTCAAATATTCCCCTCAACATTTCACAGAACTAGCTCTTAGTTGCAGGCATTTGGATCTTCTCATTTCTTGCTGCACGATAAAGCAACTATTTATTTATGACCTGCCCTTCTAATTCCTCTATGTCCTCCTCCACTACCATAGAAGAATTAACTCATACCTCTACTCAGTTACTGAATTTCCCCAGTCACCCCAAACCAAATTCTCTGTCTCTGAGACCACATTTGCTATCTGTTGATACCATATAACATAAATTTCCTGGAGGATTTCAACAATTCTACAATATTTCATTTGTGATGAACAATTTATTCACTTTTTAAAGACAAGCATTTATAGTTACACTGTTCCTGCTAAGTCATTAAAGTTTAACAGTTTCAGACACACTAAAATAATATTAACCATACTTTAAAATAGTAAACTTATAAGCAGTAAAAAATTTTAAACCTTTCATTCTTATTATTTCATATTTTAAAAATAAAAATACTGATTTCCTTCAACCCAACCAATATTATGCCACGAGCAACACAGTAGTACTTTTGGATGACTTAATGTTTTGCAATGGTGATAGTCAGCACTTAAATTCAGAACAAACCTCATTCAGTCAGGTCAGCGTACTTGGCAAACCAGCCTTAGCTACAGCCATGTCAGGAACTTTGGAAATGAGTCAGTATTAGCAAATCTGAAAACATTAAAAATGGAATATGGAGAGTTGTGGGGGAGTGTTCTTAGCTTTTGCTTTTGGAATCCAGGGTGTGTGTGTGTGTGTGTGTGTGTGTGTGTGTGTGTGTGTGTGTACTGCATAGATCACATCAAGCTCTCTGAAGGATACTCTGAGAAAAAAACTGGTCTGGGAAGACTTTCTAAACTATCCCCTTTTTAATTCATTCATTCTACCATATTTATTGAACGCATATGCTTATGTAGGCGCAATATTCTAAGCTCTGCAATGTTATTTAAGTATGAACAAAACAGACAAAATCCTCTGCCATCGCAGCACTTACACTCTAATGGAACTTCTCATGGCCATTTGGAACCTCATGGTGACGGAGTGGGAGCAGATTCCTGCTTTCATTATTTGTTTGCTTCCAATGGTGGATAGAATGGCAATTTCCTTTCATCAAAGTTCAACCTCTAGCACTCCGCTGGGCATAATAAACTCAACGATTTTAATTCTCCTTCTTTGATTATACCCACAAAACAGCTTAAGTTATCTTCATATTCATATAATTGGAAAGCAGTAGAGTGAATATTTACTGAATATTTACTTGCTAAATATTCTGCTAATATCGTTTTTCTGTATCACTTCGTTTTAACCTCAAAAAAATCTGTGCCTCTAGATGACAGTTACTGTTATTATTACCATCATTCCATAGATAAGAAAATAAGGCCTAGACTGGTTAAGTTATGGTCTCAATGTTACAAGGTAATTATTGTGGAATAATTTACTATATATGCGAGGTCATCCATGCTTAAAAATTTGAAGTAATTATTTTGTCCTAAAGATTGTCTGAAATAATTTATTTTCCATTCTTACTGTATTTAGAAACTAATTTTGACATTGTATCATCATCAATTCTTCCAAAATTACAATTTTATTTTCCTATGAGGTGGATTTTTATATAAAATTCAAATAAATGAGACAATTTCACTTTCATGAGATCACCTCAAATGTTAAAATCACTCTTTAAATATTTCATTTTATTCTGTTAGTGCAGGCTTGACTTATGTCTGAAATCAATGTCAGGCAAAAGCTATTAAGCTCTTTGCTGCATAAAATTAAGATCAAATTTGTCGGGGCTGGAGGAATGGCTCAACATGTTAAAACACTTGCCTAGCGAGTGCTAAATCAAGTGCTAAGTATCTGAGTTTGATTCCCCAGCACCATGTAAACTGGGCGTGGTGGCACATGCCTGTAATCCCAGCACTCGGGAGGCTGAGACAGGAGGATTGCCGTGAGTTCAGGACCAGCCTGGGCTCCATAATGAGTTCAGGACCAGCCTGGGCTACAGCACGAGACTCTGTCTCAAAAAAAAAAAAAAAAGTTTTATTTTCACATTTGTTCCTTTCTTTTAAAAAGAAGTAGTCAAAATATACTCTTCTAAGAATTTTACATACTGCCTCTTTCATAACTAGTGGGAGTAGGAATTTGAGAAATAAAAGCAAGATGAAGCATTTCCATCAATTTGTAGACTCTGACTACTTTTGAGAAGCACAATCAAAACAGCAAATATTTAATTATTGTAACTAATCACAATTAATGATTTATTTCATGCTTTCCTATTATTTATTACAATAGCTCATGTTTATCCACAATTTACACTGTTCCAAGTACATTTCAAATTCTTTCTGCATTAATGGAATCAATCCACAAAATAGCTTAGGGGTTATTACTACCAACTTCTATCAGTGAGTGAACTGAGGCTGAGTTGGTTTAAGAAATTTGCTCACAGTCTCAAAGCTAGCAAGCCATGGCATCAGAAGTTTATGCCCTAGTCTTCTGGTTGATGCAGAGTCCAGCTCTTGACCACCAGATAACTCACCTTAGGATAGGTTTTTATCTACTCTCAGTCGTAGGCATGCTGGTCCAATCAGGAAAAATATAGTGGGATGTTCAAATGAGATACAAGGATGAAAACATTGTTTCAGATATAGTCATTAACTTGCCTCCAACCAACATTCTACAGTGGAGATCAAGCAGATACCTAAGTCCACAGCAACATCCTGTGTCAGTCTCTACATCTTTGCAAAGAGGAAAATGTCATATTAGTAACTCACTGTGTAACACAACTAATGCAGTACATGAATACAAGTAGACAATTGCTCAATTCAAATAAATTATGACCTAATACCCCACCTCTCTTCAACCATCTAAAAAATCTTACTTATTGTTTATAATTGTTACAATTAGGAATTCATTTTTGCTACAAAATTCCTTTTTAAAGATGCAAATTTACCTGGAAAGCTGACATATTCCCATTTAATCAGATTGTTTTCTTCTTAAATTTGACTTTGGAATATTCCTGATCAACTAATTTATAAATTGCTTTGTGGATATAGTGTTAGCTGGGGTCATAGCTCAAGATCCACTAATAATAAATGAAACATAAAGAAAGACTAGGTAGCGTTCGGAGCACAACTCTTGGAGTCATGCGATCTAGAGTTTAAATCTCAGAAATATGATATATTGTGGGCAGGAAGCCAATCTCTCAAAGTGTTAGTTTCCCCATATGAACAGTTGAATCATTAATACTAGTATCTACTTCCTGAAGATATACTGAGAGTTGAAGAAAATTCAAGTTTCCATTACTCAGCTCCCCAAGAGAGAATTAATTCTTAATGTCCTAAAGCAGGCATGGTATTGAATGATATAACTTCTTTATGCATCTAGAACAATACTAGCTATATACCCTTCTTGGGATAGCTGAAAAAAATCACTCAAAATAGTTGAAAAGTCCTGTAGAACTCAGGTTACAAAAGCCTTCAAGGATCAATAATACCTGGTAATGCAAAACTCCAAACAATAGCTACTGTTATTCATGTAGCAAGTTCTGCTGTAAGAACTGCATATAAGAATTAGGAAATCAGCTCACTGGATAATTAATTCACAGTTTAACTTCAGCAACTCCACAACTTAGTTGTGTATTAATTTATATAAAATTAAACTTTTTAAAAGCTGTTCATCTTAAAAGGATGCTGAGGGTTACTTAATTTTAAAGCTTTGCAACTTGCCCAAGTAGGTGACTTAAGAATATTTTAAACTCATATAAATGAAATGACATGTTAAACACTTGCCAGATCAGAGAGTATCTGACTTAGAGGCATAAGCCAAAAGCTATACTTCATAAAAAAAACTCTCATCTTTTATCTCCTCAAAAACTAATTCCTTTATAGCCTTGCCTGTGTTCCCCATCTGAAAAATAAATACCCTGAAATACCCTGGGTTGGAAGGTCATCTCCTGTCATACAAATAGATTCAGGCCTGATCATCAGTCACACAGTGTGACTGCTCCTAACTGGCACTCAATAAACACCTGTTAAATGCTGACCAAGAATCAAAGATGCACTTATGACACTTCTGTCCCTGTTCTCCAAAGCCCTTGCAGAGGAAAAGAAATCCATTGTTCTGAAGATATAATAATCAGATCAACCACATTGTCTGCTATTCTGGTGTTTACTTCATATTTTAGAACAAATTTATTAGTACTAGTTTTATCCTCTAAGTACCTTGTGAATACAAAAATCTTTTGTAGGCTGACCTGGCATGTTGCGTGGTAGAAATTCAAAGTCAATTTCAAATTCAAATTCAATCTTTCATTAATACTAATGTTCAGAATACAGGCCATGGAGGAGTCAGAAATTACTGTCATTGAATTTAAGTTGTAAGGGTTACTGGAACCAGGCTCAGTTTTTGAAGGCATGCCTTTAAAAAAACAAGCAAATGCAAATAGCTGAGAATGAAGTCAGTACAGGGTGTTTCCTTCTTTTGGCAAGGAAGAAACTATGAGCTGAATTCTTCATCATTTAAAGAATCATAATCAGTTACAAATTCAGGCGATATCCTGTCACCCACGATGCTCAGAGATAGGAGTAATTCCAACAGGATTATTTATCATGTACAATAGCAGAGCTGAATATAGGGCATCCAGACATCTCTTCCTCAGTAGTTCTCTCTCAGTTTCTGGAATTGGATTCCTATTAAAAACTAGACTTATTAACAAAGTTGAGAAGTGCAAACTTTTTAGAAAATCCCACTTAAAAATTGGAAAAATTAGATTAAGTGGTTCAATATTTTCAGACTCTAGAAAAATGTTTTTAAGCACTTTCTGTAAAATACAATGAAATCAATGTGTATAAAGAATATTAATATATAAATATAATATATAAATTATAATGTATGTCTGTTAGATTTACACATACATATCCTAAGTCTAATAAAAGATAAACATTTTGTCTTCCCTATTTTCTCATGAAATTTCCCCAAAGGAACAAGTGCATCATTTTTATCTGTTGGAATGAAAATTAGCCTGTGTAGATGTATTGACTAAATAGCATGTATGTTTAAAGAGCATCTATATTTATAATATTTTTATTTTGTATGTGCTACAAATTTGTTTAAGTGTTAACTACATAGAAGTTGGGGAAATGGTGCCTATACATATCACTTTTAGATCTTTTTTCCCTCCCTTTTCCCTACCTGTTTTTCCCTTTTGTCTCCCCCTTTTTCTCATTTTCCCCTTTCTCTGCCCTCAGGATTCCATTCTAACTGGAAGTCATCCAGTGCCCCATTCTCTACCCTCTCTTGCCTTTCATCATGCCAGCCACTTATATTTTGGCAATCTTACATTGTAAGAGACACCATGAGATTCTTAGCCCATTTTTGTCATCATGGTCTCCAGTTGTACTCACTACAATCATAATTTGTATAAACCATTCCTAATTTGTCACATGCTTTCTTGTCTACTTTTACAAAAGGCACAGGATAGGGGAAAGGTAATCATTTCATAAAACCTTTCTATTTCACTAATGAAAAAAATAATGCACAGAAAATTGTAACGTACAAGCATCTCAGGATCACAGAATGGCAGAGCTGAAACTGTATCTCATATCAACCCAATGCCAAGTTTCAGTGCACTTTCTGGTCTACACACACACACACACACACACACACACACACACACACACACACACCTCACACAGACCTCACATTCTTTTCAAAAGTAAACAAAATAACATGTAACTTAAATTGGGAATGGGACTTAAAAGTAAAGTGTATATGTCAGGAATAGGAACACTTGGTGGAGAGAGCAACACAAGCAAATATCGACGTTTGGCATTTTGTAACAAGGAGAGCCCTTAGGAAATCTAGACTTGAGTTCAGTCTCCTAGGACAATCATTCCACAAGGTGGTCATACACTTGAGTCACCATGAGTGAACAATTGCACTGAATGAGAATTGTTTTCATTTCTATTTGTTAACAAGTTTTGAGGAAAAGAAATAGAGCCCCGTATGATAGCAAAGGAAGAATGTCTACCAGCCTTGGACAATCACTAACCTTACTCTTCTGCTGGTCCAAAGCTCCTTTAAATGGCTGTGTTACATCACGGCCTGACTCAGGCCTTGTGAGGACATCTATTTAACTGCATATTATTCATGTCCAAATAATTTAATACGGCTTCTTTGGTTCTTAGGAACCCATCTCCATCTTCTAACTTCTTCTGACTGGTAGGCTGGGTGCTTGTCTTTCCGGTAGAGCGTCCTCGCGCTCCCTTCACCAGCACTTGCGTGGTTTGGCCCTGGTCCACCTCCCCCTTTCCTCTGCGCTATGCCTAACCTCGCACAGGGTTCAGGTGCACACCCCTGGCCTGCGTGCAGCCTCTCCCTACCCACGGCCCTGACTGTGAGTGCGCCCTTCTCTATTTTCATGCACTTTTCCCTACATTATTTCATAGGGTCACTCTTACATCTACCAATGCAACCGAAGTTCTTCTGGGGCAAAAATCACATTTTAGAAATCTGTTGAACCCACTCCTTACTCCATTCTTAAAATAGTTTGCTACTTGTTGCATATTGGAGACTCTGGGCAAGTACGTCAATTGCTGGACCTCCCACAGAAGGTGGAGGAGGACACGCCAGCTTCTTCTATTGGTGTTCATGCTGTCTTGGGGCTGAAATTTTAGCATAGCGCTCTTTTCCACATTCCACATCAATGTGCCACTACTGAAGTGATACTTCAGCGTTTGGCTGAGTCAGCTTCTTCTCCCTAACCTGGGTCCTAAGTCCAACCCACCTCCAACCAAGTTCAGGACATCTTTTTAACCCCCTCTGTCACTCCAAGAAGACAAACAAGCGGAAAGTGTCGTTTAGATTTCATTACTTTCTCCTCCATAAGAGAAAGTCCCGACCTTTCTTACATACGGCATCCTAGAGTAACATCATGATTACCTTTAATCTGGAGAGATCTGGTTCCAACGTGCCAATCTCAGATGCCCACACTCCAGCTAAAACTGGAAATTATCATCCTTGTCCCTTCCCTCCTCACTCTAGATAGCCATAACCATAAACAGAAGGCGCAGGATTTCCCCACCTAGATGCTTCCTTGCTCCCTTCCTGCCTGGAGTGGGAAGGGAATCTTCCTGGCCAAGTCTGAAAGCCCGTCACTCCCTCCTGAGCCCTGTCTCCCAGGGAGGCCCTCAGAGCTCCTATGTGCTCTGGAAGCCACTTCCCCATCTGTCACCTTTCCCTCACCCAGGTTATCACGTCCAGAGGTCCTTAAACTAACAACCTAGGTGTAACTTGCTAACTGAAGAAAAATTTTCCCTCTTTCCACTCCTCCTGAAAATATAATAGGAAATAGTAAGATTCCAAGTCAAATGGGTAGGCATTTCATGGATGGCTCCTCAATAAAAGAAGTCATGTCGCCCCCTGCTTCCCTACCAGCTGCAGAGAGATACATCCCAGAAGAGCTGAGTCTTTTCTCTCCCAGCCCCTCCCCGTTGCTCAGCCAAAATAAATGAGTAAACAAAACAAGTAGCTTGCTCCTAGTCACGGCACCGCCTCCCAGTATGCGCGCAGAAGCACACAGAAACCACATACACACATACAGAAAGAGAGAGAGAGAGAGAGAGAGAGAGAGAGAGAGAGAGAGAGAGAGAGAGAGAGAGAGAGAGCAAACTGCTCTCCACCTGCTGTGCACTCGGACCAGTACCTTAATTCCTCCTCCTCCTCCGGGTATCTCAGCGGGTTTCCCTCCCACCGCTCCTCACTCTGGGCCACTGAGCCCTCAGGGTCCCTCGAGCACAAGGAGAACAGAACAGTCCGGGCCTTCTGTGCCAGCTGGCAGCGGGCGAGTAGCGTCTGGAGTAGGGCGGGAGGATCCCTTCCTTCCTGGACCTCTGCTGCCCAGGCACAGCCTGCAACAGGTGTAGCCACAGGTGCCGGATCAAGAGCTGTCTCCTGGCCTATCTCATTGCCGTCAGGGTCCTCTGACCACCCTTCCTGCCAGCCGGTGGCACCCTGCTGTCCAGATGCCAGAGAGGCTCAGGGTCCCGCCCTCTCTGCGACACAGCCGCCCCCTCCCCTTCTGTCCTACTGGACTCCTGTGCCCACAGCGGCCACTTACCCAGGGCCAGGGCCAGGAGCAATGGCAGGGAGCTGGCGCCGCTGCCCGGGGAGGCCCGGTCCATGAACCCAGCTCTGCCGGGCCGGGCAGCCCCTGCTCGAGTCTCCCTCCTCCTTCTTCGCCCCCTTCCCGGGCCCCAGGCGCCCGAGAAGGTGCTTGGGAACTAATCCCGGAGCCAGGAGGAAATGAACCTCCTTGTCAGGCTGGCACCCTGGCTACAGGGCAGGAAAACACCCGTTCGGGCGGGCACTGGAGAGGGCGGCGGGGCGGAGGGAGCCTCCTATTTATCCTCGCTCCTTCGGCACACACCCCGCCACAGAGGCGCACAGCGCAGCGGTGGGAGCCTCCACGCCGCCGGTCCAAATTCCCCACACCCATCTCCACACCCAAGGACATATTAGGGCCGCCCTGGGGCCAGCTCAGCCGCTCCCCCTGCTGGGTGCACCTGCCCGTTCATCCCCGCCCCCACCCCGGGGGCGGGGGGGGGGGGGGGGGGGGGGACAGGGGACAGACAAGGTAGGCTGAGAACCTTGGTCCGCTTGGGGACTGGAGGACCCGCCGAGGGAGAAGCAGAGGGCACACCTGGTCTGGGGCCCTGGCTTTCCTCTTTCAGCCCATAGCTAGTGCCAAGTAAAGACCAGAACCAACAATCACCACGAGTAACCTCAGGCACTAGACAATTTACAAGCCTGTAACACACGCGTGCGCGCACGCACGCACACACACACACACACACACACACACACACACACACACACACACAAGCAATTTCAAGTGTCAGTTATCTACAAAAATACTAAGAAACAGTCTTTCAGTTTTTAGTGTGCAATGTCTTCTAACAATTCCTGGATTATCTGCGAACTGGGGCTTAACATGATCTTTCAGTATTTTCATAGACGTCCTACTATTATTCTCTTATTAGTTGAATCTGTCACACCGAGAAGAGCACTCTGTTCCTTCTGCGTGTGGCCTGCCAAGCCTTATCCCTACTTCTTTGTTGTGGAAACGTGGAATCCGGTAGTTGCGCAACAAGTAGTTTTATAGACCTAGGGCTTTCAAAGACAGAAAGGAATGCCCGATTTGACTTTTATCATTAATATATTTGCCTTCCAATTAACCAAAGGACACAGGTGTTTGCGCTGAGCTATAGTCCTCCCGTGAGAGCAAAACCAGTAGGCACGCCCCTTCAGCTCAGAAGATGCATTTCTATTGCATCCAAAAGTCCATCCCATAAACATTACTTGACGCGTGAAATGTAATTCAGGCGGCTGCCCCTCCCTACCACCCCACTGCATAAATGAAGCAAAATTATAGTACTCTTTTCTTCCACAAATGACTTTTCATTCCAAAACCAACTCAAATTATTTTAGTGTCCTAGGCAACCAATATATTCACAGTAAAAAAAAGCTCTTAATTTCCCGACTCCATTCTAACCCCACATGACAGCTCATATAGCATCAGTAGAAAAGGTAGACATAGGTTTAGAGAAAGCGGAAGCTGAAGGATAGAGGTCATCAAAAATTGTCCTGTTATTCCCAATAGAATGTTTCAGTTCTGCTTGCCTTTTCTGTAGAAAGTAATTTTTTTAAAAAAGCATAGCTAAGCAAAAAGGACTAAATGTTTGTTGGGTATTATAAAGTGCCAGGACTTGATGTAAGTGTTCATCATTCACACCACTCAAATGGTAAATTAACTTTTTCAGGTCACTAGAGTATGAAATAGTGTAATTTAATACACTAAATAGGCCAGATCAATTAATAACCTTCCCTAGGGCTTTATTTACTGCCAGAAATAAAATAAATGCTCCTACGAATATGCTCTCTAAATTTTCTGGCACCAGAGATCCAATGTCCTCAAGGTCGGGAGATTTTCCTGTTCCTTTCCTCTTCATTCTCTCTTCTTCTCTCCTCTTCTCCTTTCCTCTTTTCTATCTAATCTCTTCCTTTCTTATTTTTTCCCTCTACTTCTTCTTCTCCTCTCTGTCTCTGTCTCTCTTTCTCTCTCTCTCTCTCTGTCTCTCTCTCTCTCTCTTTCTCTCTCTGTCTCTCCCCCTCTTTTCCTCCTGGCTTACAAGGGAAGATAAATCCAAGATATAACCATAAAGCCTGGAAAAGTAGAAAGGAAGAATTAATCTTCCTGGCTTCTCACTCATGTAACTGAGATGTATTTCAATACGTAAGACTGTAAACTGAGCTGTTACAAAAATAACAGGTCAAAACTACTTCAGTCACAAGGTAGACCTTGTATCCCCAGTACTCTCTACCTATATTGCTTGAATGGAGTTTTCTGAGCCAGAATCAAGCAGGTACAACCAGCCCTTCCAAATCTGGTATGAGGGTCAAGTAGATTCCTTTGGAGGGCCTTTGAGCACGAGTGTTTTTCTCTTCCCACACAGACCAGCCTCCCACAGAGACATTCTTCCCCTCCCCCTCCACTGGACAGGACAAAATAAGCTTGCAGTTATTTGTGGAACACAACACATAAACAGACGCACACATGGTGATGAAAAGAAAAATTCTGAATGCATTCATCCCAGTCAAGATATTCTCCAATTACAACTAGAAGCCCTAAGTTTAGTAGCATAAGACAATTTTCTAATACCCATGAAATGACTTAATTCAGTAAAAGTGGATAAATGAAAACAATGAAAGACTTGAAACTATGAGATGCTCTAGTAATGAGAAACGTCATGCTTATAGGTTGTGAAAATTTGTACTATATTGAGAAAACTTTTAAATATTCTATTTGAAACTTCTGAACTAGTTTGTAAGACAACACCAATGAAAAATCACTACTCCCCGTCTACGTTCACTTGATCCTGTCTTAAAATCTCATTGTGTCTAAGAAACAGAGTTATTTTCTGTTTCTTGCCCACTTTATGATACTTCCTCTTTAGTCTTTTAGAGAGCCACGTTTGATATGTATGCCTTAATCTGTTTGACTTGTTATCTTTTTTAATGGTAGCTCAATGCAAATTTAATAAACCTCAAACATAAATATCTGTGCAACATTAAATCTAATAGTTCCAGGTCACCGATATAATTTTCTTTGACCATATTCACACATGCTTCAAAAATTTCTGGTTTAAAAACCACCTGGACATTCGTGCTGATGCAAATTATAGGCTAACAATTAGGGGAGCACCTAAGTGATACGGCATTAATGCTGTGAACATACTTTCCTGGCACGTGCTACAGTGGCTTCAGTCCCTCTTACTTGGGCTCAGATTGCGGTCAGTGCAGACACTCCACTGGAAGGAGCAAAGTAGCAACTGAGGTAGGATATTATGTGCAATAGGTTCAGGACATCCTAAGAGGTTCGGTCTGCTCAGATAGAAACTGTCACTCAATGGCTGAATCACAAATTACTCACTTCTTTGACCCCCTGTTTCCTTATCTATAAAATGTGGTAGTGACGACTTGCACAGTTTTAATGACTCACAGTGATAGATAGTTTTAAGACAAGAAATTTTACAGAATAGAAGTCATTCACCTAATTTTAATTATTAAATTCTACAAGATACATAGAGAAAATTAGGAGGAATTAGTTTTCTTACTAATCCTGCTTTACTCTTCATTTAGATGAAGAGAAGGGGAGTAAGACTATGCTGAGAAAATAACGCTGTGTCTCACTATCTGTGTCTCATATTCTCTCGGACACCTCTAACTTTCTCCATTCCTTCTTTCCTCCTCACTTCTTCAACTCTGTTTAGGAGCCAGGGCAGCATACAACCCAGCACACAGAGCGTTATCAACAATGTCTTAGTCCATTTTCTATTACTATAGCTGAATACCACAGATTGCATGACTTATAAAGAATAAAGTTTTATTTAACTCATGGTTCTGGAGGCTGGGAAGTCCAAGTGCATGACTCCTGTCGCCCCTGAGGCCATCTTGCCGTTACATAACATGGTGGAGGGTGTCACATGGCAAGACAAAATAGACACGCTTTGTCGGGTTCTTCTTTCTTATAATGCCACAAATACTGTCATTGGGATGCCCTCATTACCTCATCGAACCCCAATCACTTTACAAAGCCCCTACCTCCCAATACTTTAGCATACTTCTGGGGATTACCTTTTCAACTTGTTGTACTTGTTGGATGCATTCAATTCATAACATTCTACCCTTGGCTTCCAAAATCCATAGCCTTCACCCTTGCAAAATATATCCATTTTATCTCAATAATTCCATTTCTTAACTCAGTCCATCATTCACTCAAAAGCCCAAAGTGCAGAGTCTAATTTAAAGTGGATATTGTTCCCAGTCATTTGGGTCTATATGATGACACCACTACCAGAACACGAGAGGTCATTTATTTTGGTGTCTTTATAAAAGAGGCTTTATATAACACTAGTTCCAAGGAGATGGAGAGGCCTCACATTGCCTCAAGTCACCGTCTCACTGTGTTCAGGTGTGTAAAAGCCTTTAGGGCAAAGAAGAGAAGAAAGAATACAACGAGCCAGTACAATAGACATGTCCAGGCCTGCTGGCCCTTTTCCTGCTGCTGTGCTTCGGATCTGGAGCAGCCCCAAGAGCCTCCTGTGTTCGGATGCTGTGAATCACCTGTGGATGCCATGTGCTTCTGGGAAGGGGAACTGGCTGGACGAGGCAGATGCTTAGGGCATGGGACTCCCGGGGTGGTATGTGCTCGCTGCGCTCTTCATCGCTCACGTGGCTTCATGCCCGCCGTGGCCTGAGCTGCCTGTCTCCTGCTCTTCCTCCTGCCATATGCTTCTACCCTTGCCAGCCACCCAGAAATGGACACCTTTTGAAACTGTGAGCTAAAATAAATCTTCCCTTACGGTGTGGATGTTGGATATTTTGTTCCAGCAACAAATGAATAATAAAACACCCACCCTAGGCATGAAGTAGCTAGGAGAAGCAGCTTGACTCTAAAAAAAAAAA
>PVKB01007382.1:16619-36581 GCA_004027205.1 Ctenodactylus gundi | reverse complement strand
TCCTCAGCCCACTTTCAATACCTGGATTTTGAGACAAGCTCTTGCTGAGGCACCTGCCTGCCAGAGCTCGAACTTGCCTCCAGAGGGCCGGGGTCACCCGGGCTTGGCTGAGATCTGCCTGGGAAGGGTCTGCAGGCTCCGCGGCTCAGTGCCCGCCTTGGCGCGGGAGCTGCGCCTCCTGCTCCTAGGTGACACGCAGGTGCCCGATTGGCGGCGGAGGTAGGGGCTCGGTCCCCTCGGTGGGGTTGGCACGGCTACGTGTCGGCTGCACCGCAGCATCCGGGGGTGGGGAGCATTACATTAGGGGCGGCCTTTTATGTTCGCTAAGCTATGGAAAGGGACATTTAGAGAGCACCCGGCACCGCTGCAGGGCCTCGGACAGCTGTGGCTCTGGCTGCAGCCCCTGCCCCGCCCTCCCTGCGGTGAAGCCACCGCTTCTCTCCCTTCCTGGGGGTGCTGGCGGTTGCAGGTGACCACGCCGGCGGGCAGGGCGAAGGCACAGGCGAATGTGAAGGATGTACAGCTGCCAAGTCCAGCCTGAGTCAGCGCCTTAGCAAGACGCTGTCTCAAAGTCAAAGAAGGTGAAGGCGCTGAGAGAGAGGCTCAGTGTAAAGACCCCACGTGAGTCAAGCCCCAGTGTCGACATCTTGTGAGAAGGCAAGTCGCTTGATATCCACAGCCCGAGTTCTATGCAAGGGTCCTGTGGCGTATCAACCCCCCTAGTGACTGCCCTACTGTATCTCTTAAAAAAGGCATGGCTGGCTGCACCACTGCCCCACGCTGGTCCTGAAGTTTCGGTCCTCCTGCTTCAGCCTCCCAGGGTGCTGGGATTACAGGTGGGTGGCACCCTGGCCCAGGCTCTCTTTTTAATTATTTAGGTCTGGGGGTGCGGCATAGAGGCAGGCTGCGTGCAGAAGCCAGCCTCCTAACAGCTTGGTGCAGCGTTGTTTTCTCACAACTGTTCGCAAATGCATGCTGCTGAACGCTTCGAGCCTAGTGTTTAGAGACACAGGCGCAGCGAGTAATCACTTCGTACAAATTGACGGAGAATCTGCAAGTGGAAAGTTATATTAGGACGCTACCAAATGGCTAGCAGGCGGCGCGCAAGGAGCACGGGCCTCTCGCGGAGGGATCCCGGTTGGGTGACGTGACCAGCCCCTCCAGGATGCAAACCACAAGCTGATTGGCCCCACTAGGGGGGGAAGGCGGGAATATGCAACCCTGCTCTCAGGGGCGGGGCTTCCTCTGTCTCCCTTGTAGGTTCAGGGCACCACACGCACTGGCCAGTTTATTTTTATTTTATTTATTTTTCGTGCTACTGGGGATGGAGCCAGGGTCTTCATACAGAGCCATCTCCCCAGCCTACGTTTATTAATTTTTAAAATTTTGAGTCAGGGTCTAAGTCGCTAGGTTGCCCAGGGGCATTTGAACTTGTGATCCCCCTGCCTCAGCCTCCCCGAGTGATGAGGCCGGCGCCACCACGCCCAGCCGTGTTATCATTTTTGTCTTCTGAGTATTTACGTGCTCTGTTGAAACTAGGACACTAAATGCCATGTGTGTAATGTACCGGTTCCCCAAGGTGAATATAGTCAGTCTGCCGCAAGTGCATATTAATAAGAAGAAGGCTGGGGAGGGGAAGAAAGCCCACGAAGGATGGGACCAGCATGCCCCAAGCAGAGACACGGGTGCTTGAGAGGGGCAACGTGTCTTTTATGGTAATATTTCTGTTTTACGGCACTGGGGATGGAACTCAGGGCCTTTGCTCTGAGCTACCCCGGCCCCAGGGTCGCTGCACCCCACCACACACTCTTTTTAAAAATTTGTTTGTTGAGACAGTCTCGCTAGGTCGCCAGGACTTGACTGGAGCTAGGGATCTCCCTGCCCAGGCCTCCCGCAGTGTGTTGGGGTGACGGCGTGCCACCAGGCCTGGCTACGCTTTTAAAATCTAACTCACCTAGTTCGACTACACCTCATACACAGTCAGATGTGGCCGCCTTTGCTTCCCGGGGGTGGGCCCCACCTGTGGCCCCACAGCGTCCTGCCCGCCCCAGCCCTGCGGTCACCTCTCACTACCCCCAGAGTCCCCGCGTGGGCACGGGATGAGGCTCACACGACAGCGGCTCCGCAGCCGGCCTTCCTGGAGGGGTCGCGGCCCCAGGTGCCGGAGGAGCTAGGGTGGCCCTCCGCCCGGAGCCCCCACGGTGACCACAGCCCTGTAGGTCCATGGAGGAATGAAACACATTGTTAGCAGAGACAATTCTTTGCAGAGCAGTGGTCACTGTCTCTGTACTAACATTTCTAGTATAATTCTGCCCGCATGGATTTTTTTTTTTTTTTTTTCCTATCAGGAGGAAACTGAAAGTGTGATGGCCTGTGGGGGTCACTGAGCGCAATGCTTGAAACAGAGAAAAACGCCCATGCACCAGGGGTCCCCGAGCCCTGGGCCACCCTGTGGCTCCGTGGCCTGGTAAGGACTGGCCTATACGACACTGGGCGAGCAGCAAGCTGGCCTCCTGTGGCCTGCTCCTCTGGGGCCTAGCCCCGCCAGGTCTGCACGGCCTTGGGTTCTCATAGGAGCGCGCAGCCTACTGTGAGCTGCGCAGGCAGAGAGATGTAGGCTGTGCGCTTTGTGGGAACCTAACGCTAGATGATCCGAGCCGGAGCAGAGGCAGGATGCAAGCCCGGTCCAGCCCCTCCCTGGTCTATCTGTGCAAGACATTATCTCCCATAAAGCCGGCTCCGGTGACAAAAAGGTTGGGGACTGCAGCACCACACGGGGGACACACTGCTGGCTTAAGGTCTGATTGACTTAAAAAGCATCTGTCTTCCTTTCTTGCTGAGAGAGCAAATGTTTTAGCAGAGCCCTTTGGGCGGGGCTCCGTGCGCACGCATGCTGAAAGAAAAGGAAAGATTATCCAACTGGGAAAAATAAAATGCAAACTTGTATCTCTGGAACCTCAGAGAGGAAGGTGGAGTTTCAAGCCCATCTCCCTCGTGAAATTCCTGGCTAGCTCCCCCTGACCACCCCCCCCCCCCCCCCCCCCCCCCCCCCCCCCCCCCCCCCCCCCCCCCCCCCCAACGACCGTCAGGCTGAAAACAACCATTACACAAAAAGGGTATTTTTCTCCTGGGCCTGGAAAATCCATTTCGGTGCTCATCTGGCTCCCTGGAATGTGCTCCCCACCCCAGCCTCCTTTCCTACCTGGCACAGCTCTTCTTGTCCCCCACCGCCGCCAGGTGGGCTCCACCTCGCCAACAACTGAAGCAGGCAGGGGTTCTGCCCCGTGCCGGATGCCAGCCACTGCACGGCTGTTTACAACTCTCCATCGGATCAGAACTGCTTTTTGTCGTGTGTGTGTGTGTGTGTGTGTGTGTGTGTGTGTGTGTGTGTGTGTTGGGGGGGGGGAGGTACTGGGAGCACAGGGCCTCCACACTGAGCCATATCCACACCCCAGTTCTATTTTGGATTTTGAGACAGAGTCTGGCTAAGTTGCAAGGTTGCACAGGGCTGGGCTCAAACTGGCTCCTGCCTCAGCCTCCCAGAACGCAGGGGTTATACACGTGGCCGCCACTCCTGAGTAAGACCTTCCCTTCTAGTTTCCCTGATCCTTTCTCTCTCGCCTCCTCCTAAATTTGGCTCTCCATCAAGAAAACAGCACCAGGCCTGGCGGCACGGTTGTGTCATCCCGGCACTTCGGGAGGCTGAGGCAGGAGGATTGCTAGTTCAAGCCCAGCACTGGCAACTTGGCAAGACCCTGTCTTACAATAAACATAAAAAATAGGTGGGAGAAGTTAATCAGTGGGAAAGTCCTGGGTTCAATCCCCAGGATCACAAAGAGAGAAGACCGCCCATCTGGATGGGGGAGGAGGGGGCAGACCAGTCAGCCGGTGACACTGGAGGACGTCCACACCGGGGCTCCCAGCTCGGGCTGGTGCTGCTGTTCTTATCACCATCACGAGGCCCATGCTTCCGCTGCGGAGAGGCACCTGGTGCTCCCTGGGCCCTAGCTCCTCCTCCTGCTGCCACTGCAGACTGCTCTTCTGTTTGGTCTCTCCTTCCATCCCTCTGGACCTGCCAAGGTTGGGTGGCCTGGGTCCAGTTGATGTGCTTGTGGCCCTGCAGGGGAATGGTGGGGCGGGGTGGGGGCCACACCACTTTCCATGCACTAAGTGAATCTCAATTTCTGGCCACAAGGGTGCATAGTTTATCTTTTCTTTTCTCCTTCCTTCCTTCCTTCCTTCCTTCCTTCCTTCCTTCCTTCCTTCGTGTTGGGGATTAAACTCAAGGCCTTTGCTCTGAGCCTTTCATCCCATTCCCTTTTCATTGCTAATTTGAGATGAGATCTCACTAAGTTGCCAGGCTGGGTTTGAACTGGCAATCCTCCTGCCTCAGCCTTCCAGCGTGCTAAGATGACAGGCTTATGTGCAGGGTCCTTAAATCCCCTGTTCTCTGTCTGGCACACGGATTAACAGGCGATGCGCTTTCTTCATATGGAAAGAGGAGCTGTGATGGGCCTGATAGGACCACAGTGCCCTTGGGCAGGTGTGGAGCAACCAAACTATAGGAGAATGTTTACATTAAAACAAAACTGCAGCAAACGCCACATCACCATGAATCCCCTCAGGGTCCTCCCCCACGCTTCGAGCATACTTGTCCAGAGTTCTGACACATACTGAAGCGTTTCCCAACATGCATGTTCATCTGGTTGCAGCTTTAATAAATACCATAGCTAAAAGCATCACATTCCGTCCTCTAACACATTTTATTTGCAGGTGGCTCATTGATAGGTGGGGGCTGAGGTCCCAGCTGCCTTCTCCTCCCCTGGGAACGGTTCACATGAGGTCCGGTTAAGCAGCAGGGTGTCCATCCAGACAAGACCGGTGCATCTCGGCCATCACTGCTGCCGGGTCAGCAGGGCTGGGGAAAGCACAAAGTGGGTGGACCCAACCAGGCACTGTGTCGCCCCTCCACACCCGGTACTATAGATTTGTCCCAGTGTTTTTCCGAGGCACTTCTCCCACAAGATGTCCACTTGGACACGTTGACATCTAAGCCCTTCGCTGCGACAGCTTTCTGCAGAGGGACTACTTCGTGGCCGTTCTCCCAGCTGATGTAGAAGCTGTGAATTGAAAGCATCCTCACCCAGCTCTAGACACTGCGGTGGCGGGTACCGGGGATCCAGCCGGGGACCTTCATGCTGGGTGTCAACCTCAGCCTATTTTGAGGCAGGGTCTCATGAAGTCACTCAGGTGCCCAGGTTGAGCTCCAAAGTGTGACCTGCCTGCTTCAGCCTCCTGCAGAGCTGGGATGGCAAGTCTGGTCCACTGGGCTTGGCTGGAGATGCTGTGCATAAGAATAGTGCCCTCTCACCCGCTGGTAGGACTTAAAGAACTGAATGATGTCTTTATTCTGGTCTGTTACAGTTTGGATCTAGAATGTCCCCAGAGTCTCCTGTGTGCGGAAGGTGACTGGGTCACAGGCACGTTGCTCACCAGGGGCTCATCCCTGGGTCGTGGTCAGAGCTGATCAGAGGCGAGGTTGTTGGGCCATGTCTCGGAAGGGTGTGTCTTCCCTGTAGCTCCTCCTTCCTCTCTTTGCTTCCCGGCTGCCTGGGCGAGCAGCTTCCCTCCACCGTGTCCTCCCACCGTCTTGTTTCTGCATTATGGCCACCCCTCGATGCATGGACAGAGACTTCTAAACTGTGAACTAAAACAAACATCTCTGAGTTGGTTATGGTGCCTGAGCAATGAGGAAGTGACTAAGATGCCTTTCAGTTGGGTGAAACTCAAGCTCTGGGATTTGAACCCACCATAGCCTGATTCTAACATGCACCGCAGCCTCATTTCCCACCAGGCAGTTTCTACCCAGGACCATTCAGTGCCAAAACATGACCTGTGTGTCCTCACACCAACTCCATGATCCTCATCAAAGGCCTGGGTCCATCTAAGTTTGCCCAGGGAGCACATAGCCACCCTTGGAGCTCCATGTCCACACTGCGGTGATCCCCGGACTGAGGTACCATCCCAGGAGCCTCCTTAATGTTGGGCCTGGGACTTCCTTTAAGCTGTCTACACCTCTTGACTCAGTATTCTGAGTCATGCTATGATCTGTGACTTGTCATGCAAAAGGTGCTTAATAAGTGCACGCCATATGAATCAATGAGGGCCCCGCCAGAGTGTGGATCCCAGGGGAACTTTTTTTTTTTTTTTAATAAAAATCGATGTGGTACTAGGGATTGAACCCAGAGCCTTTGCACTGAACTTCTTTCTCAGCCCATTTTATTTTTTTTTATTTTAATATTTTGTGGAACTGGGGATTTAAACCCAGAGTCTTTGCTCTGAGCTACTCCCCCAGGCCTTTTTTATTGTTTCACGGAGATAGGGCTTCACTAAGTCGCCAAGTTGCTGAGGCTGGACTAGAACTTGTGATTCTCTTGCCTCAGCCTCCCAGAGTGCTAGGACTACAGGCCTGTGTCAAGGGACCTGGACGCAGCTAGTTTCATTCTGTTACATGACATTTCCTCCTATGGTGATGTTGCTGTGTGTTACCTGTCCACAAGAGCACGAGGTCATGCTGTCACTGTGCCTGTGGAGTGTGGCTGCTGCCAAGACCCAGAGTGTTCAGGGACCCGGCTCACTTCTGCCCACTCCCAGGGCTTCTGCTTTGTGCTCTGAGCCCTGAGCCCACCGCAGCCAGAGGTCTAGCCTGGGTTTCGCTCATGGGGCCATGTGCCTACAACACACTTTGCTTACATTTTTCCCCAGCGCCCTCAAATGCCAAAATGTCACTTGCCACCTTCATGTTCCTCCACTCACTCCCCCATCTCATAAAATGAGGCAGAAGCAGGAAGCTCAGTCTGCTTTTCCTTTCTTGTCTTCTGTGTGGTACTGGGGATTGATCCTAGCGCCTCTGCACAAAGCTGCCTCCCCAGCCCTTTCCAAAATACTTTTCTTTGATTTTGAGAAAAATTTCACAAAGTAACTAGGCTGCGCAGCTGGGCTTGAACATGTGATCCTCCTGCCTCAGCCTCCATGAGCGTCTCTTGGAACCCTCCCTGTCCCTCCACATCTAATCATTCCCCAGGTCTTGCTGATTACACTTCACAGAAATGTACTTATTTTTCTTCCTAATTAGGGACCCAGTTTCTTCTCCTTCTGGCCCTGGAGAGCCAGCATCAACCCCTCCACTTGGAGTTGCTTGTGATTTTCCAATAAAAACACTTTTAAAAAGTTAAAAAAAAAGAAAGAAAGAAAAAGCACGCCTCGTCCCTGGATTCACAGATGAATTCAGAAAAAGATAATTACCTCTTCCATCTTCAGCTCTGATTCTATTTTGAAATCCTCTTCTTCTAATTGAAAAAAAAATCCCAGCAGCTTCTAGTGTTGGTTGAGTCTGACTCATTGTACAGTAAAACCAGCTAAGTGGCACCAATAAATGTGACACGCAGGAAACAGGCTCACAGGCCCCCCATGGGATTGGATGGGGGGAGCGTCCCCAGCCTCCCACACGGGTGCTGGGAACACAGGTTTCTAGCTCGCCCCAGGCAAGCAAAATACACGGCATTTTAGGAGTAATTTTGCTCTGGGCTTCCCTTTCAAATGTTCAAAATGGCCTGTGGCATGTAGATGCACTTAGGAGGCACAGCCTATCAGTGTTTTCCCTCTCTGCAGGTATTCTTTGGGGATTTTTAAAATGCATAAGTTCTGATGGGATGAGACTAATCCCCCGAGGCTGTGATCAACGCCTGACTGTCACTTGTGTGAGCTGACGGATATATCACATCTTCTTACTTTCCACAAGTCATCTGAAAGTCATGAAATCTTGAGCTCAGAAACCCAGAGGGCTGGATGAGTCACTTTCCATCTCTGGGACACAGTACTCAGCACCTGCCGCTTAAAGAAGGAGAGGCTTAATTGGCACGTGGTTTCTGTTTATGGTCAGTGACCCTAAGATAGAAACAATATGGTGGAAGGGCGTGGCGGACGGCAGCCGCTCACCCTGGCAGCCAGGAAGCAGAGAGCAGCAGCAACTCTCTTCCACTACAGATCTCACCCATTGAATGTTCCTTCCACCGTCCACTCGCCTCCCCTGGGCGCTGGTCCCAGCACCTTCATCCTGAACCGCATCCTCAGCCAGCTTTTGCTTTTGATTTTAAGACAGGGACTCACCAGTTTGCTAAGTTGTCTAGGTGGCTCTCGAGCTTACACTCCTGCTTCAGCCTGCGCCATCAGCCTAGCTCAAGGCTTATTTCAAGTTCCATCTTCTGTGTCAGAATTTCCCTCTCCCCGAGCTCTCTGATGAGTCGGACCCAAAGCTACAGTGATATTCAGAAGCAGAGGGCATGGGAAGGTGCAGACACACACCTTGTGCTGTGCTTAGCATATAAATCTGTGAGGTTGGAGCCACCACTAATGTACGGGTGTGCTGTAGGTATGGGGGTTGTAGAAATCAACTCTTTCTTGAGAAAAATCCCGGAATTTCCTTTGGAGATAGCTTTGATTCTACTTTGTGCAAAATCTATCATCTTCTCTCCTCTAAATCTTAGATTGAAGGATGAACTTTTTGGTGGCTTTATTTCACACAGAGTCTTGCTTTGTAGTACAGGTTGGTCCTGGCCTTGAACTCCTGGCAATCCTCCTCCATCAGCTTCCTGAGCACTGGGATGACAGGCGTGGGTCACCACATCCCGTGAGGAGAGAGTTTTCCAGGGGGAGTGGTGGCCTCACTCCTGAGTTTGTGTCTTTGGGCTTTTCCTTCAGTCGGTGACACAATGCAAAGGCACATCGAGCAAGGAAACATGATTTCTCCCCTCTGCTGTCTGGCCAAAGCCTGGGCTGTGGAAGGAGAGCAAATGTGTGGGGACTTGTTTGAAGGGTGGACTCTGTGTCCCTTCCCTGTGAGTGCTAATTTTTATTTCCACATCAGGCTGTGCACTGGACCATATGCTCCTGGTCTGTGGCAGAGTTTTCATGCATTTTAATATTACTTCCTTGGCACACACCCAGGGATATTAGACAGAACAGCTTTATGTAAACCACTGCTGCAAGGAGGTCTTGGAGGTCATCGTGCTCCTTCTAGACAAAGCCCAGGGTGAGACACTCATTGTGGTGGCTTGGATCTGCAGTGTCCCCCAGAAACATCATGTTCCTACGGACACTGTGTAGGGTTGGGGCCTGGCTGGAAGGGTCGGGTGCCTAGGGGTTGACCTTGAGGGGCATGTGCTGGTTCCACCCTTCCTCCCAGGCTCTCTCTGTACCACCATGTTGTGAGGATCTGTGCCCCAGGAACCTCGGTGTCAGCTCTAGCTGTGGCCTTACCATGTGATTCCACCATTCTCCAGCTGCTCACCCATGAAAGGACTGAGACCTGAAACTGTGAACTATAGTAAATCTTTCCTCCCTAAGTTGTAGATGTCAGGTATTGAGTCACAGCAATGAAAAAGTAACGAAAACACTTATTTATTTATTTATTTATTTATTTGGATAGCGAGGATCAAGCCCAGGGCCTGCACACTGAGCTACACCCCTGGCCCATTTTTATTTTTGATTTTTAGCCAAAGTCTCATTAAATCACTAAGTTGGCCAGGCTGGGCTAGAACTTGTGACTCTCTGCTTCAGCTTCCCAAAGTGCTGGGCTGATGGGCCTAGACCACTGAGCCAAACTAAACATTTTGCTCAAATATTCACTGTATTTTTACTCACACCCTGCATGTGCACACTTGAGCTTGGTCCCTCCCAGATGAGAGCAGAGTGCACTTCCTTCCGCAACACCTGCACCGCTGGAGGTGCTTGCCGACTGCGTGACCAGGCGGAGAAAGGCTACTCCCTCCTGGAAGTGGAAAACTAAAGACAAAAAGTGTTGATTCTGTAACATGACTCATGGTAATAATTGTACTTTAGAGAGTGTTTCACAGAGTTGGGTCCTGCAATATCATACTGAAGCTTTCTTAGGTAAGGCTCTTTAGAAAAACAATAGAATATGGATAAATGCCTATTATATTATATTGATATTACATATAAATTATATAAGATGATTTATTAGTCTGGCTTTCAGAGTCAGGGTGAAAGAGTCCAGGATGGCGACCTGGGAGACCAGAAGGGAGAGTCCAACACGGCTACCTGCACAGGTGACAGTTAGAGGATCCAGAGGCTGCTCGGGCAGGATGGGAGCCCAGGATGGTGGCTCAAGGATGCAGCACTAGTCCAAGGCTTAGAAGCTCCCTGTAGAACAGGCGCGATGAGTCTGTATTTGATGGTTGTCCGGAGGTAACTGGAGAGACTGGGATACACCATAGAAAAAGGGGAGAACACTTCCTTTTTATTCAGGAAAGACTACAAGCCTACTGGTTGGTGCCATCCACTTTGGGGGCGGGATTTCTTCCCTTAGTTGGTTGGCTTTTGTGTCAGTCATCCCTAGATATGCCCGGAACTGTGCCTCCTTGGCCTGTTGGGCATTTCTTAATCCATTCAAGCTGCCAAGGCAGGATGAATAGCTCCACAGCTCCCGTGGCTTTCTTGATTCTGCCTATGGGACTGCTTGCCTACCCTGTCCGGGTGCCCTGCTTAGCCCTCACATGGGCACAGGTACTCACCTCTAGAGGCTCGCCTCCTCTGCCCGCGCGGGGCTTCTCTCACGCTCTCCCCAGCTGACCCTGGGGACAACTCCAGAGGCTTCCGCTGCAGATTCTGGTTCACGTCATCGCTCCCGTGTCTTTTCACTTTCCTTGGCAGCAGTCACTGCACAGGCTGGCACAGAGAAGGGTTTAGTGAACCTTGTTCACTGAAACAAAACAAGGAAAGGAAGGATGGAGTGGCAAAATGCCAGCGGCCACACACTTTCCTTCTAGTCTTGTGATGTTCGCCCATCAAGCCACTAACCAAGGCCAAGATGGCCTCACACGGATTGCAGCTGGATGCCACTGTGGCGTCCAGGGTGGCCTCTGGCATCCTGCTAGCAGAAGTGGGGCCCTGCAGTGGGTTTTTTTAGTGTATCTCAGCTTCCGATCTGAGCTGGGAAGGTGGCAACTTTGGTGTCCTGCAAAGACCGGGGTTGTGTGACATTGGAGCACGGAAACTGGATTTTGGAAACCCCTTTCCAGCTGGGTGTGGGGGAGCAGGCCTGTCACTCTGGGAGGCTGAGACAGGAGAATCCAACCCAGCCTAGGCAACTTAGTGAGGCCTTGTCTCAAAATCAGAAGTAAAAATGGGCTGGAGAGGTAGCCTCGCTGGAGACCCTGGGTCCAATCCCCAGTACTGCAGCCAACAAAGCAACCAAGCAGAAATCCTTCCCCCCCCCCCCCTCCAATTTGGGCATGGTCTCTGGCTCCAAGTGCTCTCTGGGGGTGCAACATCTTTTCTATTTTACTTTTCTTTCTGTCTGTCTTCCTTCCTTGCTATTTTTGAAGCCAGGGCTTGCTCTGTAGCCTAGTCTGATCCTGAGCTCACTGTGGCACCCAGGCTGACCTTGAATTCACAGCAGTCCTCCTGCCTCAGCCTCCCGAGTGCTGGGATGACAGGCCTGTGCCACCAGTCCCTGGCTCTCAGGGACTTTTAAGGCACCTTTACTGGAGGGACGGAGGCCTGCTGGCCTCGGTGGAGGTGCCCCAGGGGTCTCCTTAGATACAGTTGGTTTCCGACTAGCTCGGTACTCACGGGGAGCACGCCAAGCTTACAGGAAGGATGACACTCGCTATTATGTGATTCAAAGCCTGCTTGCTAATTATCATATTTTTAGCTGATCCATAACATCCATTTTTAGAATAGTCAGGGGAAAAATTTGTCAAGTCCTTGAAGACATGTCTAGGTGGCGAACTTCGGAGAATCACGGGAGAGTTTTTTTCTTCCCTCGTCTTTCCCCAGTACATTATGAGATTCGATGAAGAGGCGTAGTTTCTCTTAGCACAGTGACACGAGCAGAGAGATTCTGTGAAACTCCACGTTCCCAGGGCAGGCAGGGAGCCAGGCTGGGTGACACAGGCCTGTGCTTCCAGCACCCTGTCAGGCTGAGGCAGGGGGGTCGAAAGCTTGAGCCTAGCCTGAGCAACTTTGGGATTTAAGGAGGCCTTTCCTCCAAATCAAAAGTGTTAAAAGGCTGAGATTGTAGCTCAGTGTGGCGGCCTTGGGGTTCATGCCCCTACCACACACGCACACACACACCACAAACAACAGGCCCAGGCGCTGCCCACCCCACGCTTCCATTACATTCTGACCCTGGGCTTGCCGCTAACTTGAAGACTCTGACGTCAGAATTCATGGTGTGCCTTTGTCTCGGGGCCCATGGAAGCCCTGTAATTGAAGCGCCCAGAAAATTGAAGTCATTTCTCTCTTTTTATCTCTAATGTAAAAAATACAGGAATACTATAACTCCGTCAGGAAAAAAATACCCACCACCATGGCCCAAAATTATAATAATTGTCTCTGTGTTCGTGCAACCAGCTGGGAAGTTGGGTCCGTGGAAGACAGCAATTTTCCAAAGTCAGGGACAGTTAATGTGTGACAACAGCTGCCGCCCATTCCAAGCCGCGGTCCTTCTTTTTTCTGACAAGAAACAGAACTAAAGCCGGTCTAGTGGCACAAGCCCATCACCTCTGTACTCTGGGAAGCTGGAACGCAGGAGGGTTGCAAGTTCGAGCCCAGCCTGGGAAACTTAGAGGCTGTCTCAAAATAAAAAATGGGCTAGGATGGAGCTCAGTGTGAAGGCCCTGGGATCAATACTCAGTATCACAACATCATAATCAAAAATAATAATAAACCTAAGCTCGGTGGCCACAGCAGCCAGCAGGACAGCAGCGACCCGCTTGTGGGAAGCAGTAGCCTCTCCTGGCCCAGGGATCACCCTGTCGCATTCCCTGACAAGTCATAGGGCTGACACGCTACAGCCCTTTGGGAGGCCCAATATGAGTGCCCACCTGTTGGGTCACAATGCCATGCTCAGCGTAGGAAAATGGCCTTGCGCCGCATATAAAGCATCTAATATACTTAATGTCTAAAGTAACCCAGAAATCGCAAAAATAAAACCACTCAGTGCTGTAAGAGAGTTTACCCAGTTGTGCCAGACCACGTGAGAGTCAATCTGGGCTGCTTGCGTGCTCTGGGCAGGGGGCTGGACAAGCCTGCTAGAGCCCAGCACTCTGGGAGGCTGAGGCAGGAGGATTGTAACTTCACTCCCAGCCTGGGCAACTTAGTGACAGAGTGAAACACTGTCTCAAAATCAAAAATAAAAATGGGCTGGGGACGGAGCTCAGTGCGAAGGCCTCGGGTTTGATCCCCAGGACCACACACACACACACACACACACACACACACACACACACACACACAAAGTCGATTTGAGTGAGGGTTAGAGGAGTGTGCCCCATCACACAGGCTTCGACCTAAAAATTTAAAAACAATGTTCTTGAACTTTAGTGTGTGGTGTAGGAAATGCAGAGTTCTCGCCTTAGAGGCTCTGGCTTAGGTGTGGAGGGCACCAGGGAACCTGCCTTTATGCCTCCATGCCAGGCAAAGCCGTGGCCACTTCCTGTGTCCAGGGTGGCTTCCTGCTTTGGGTAGCATGTGCTCAGCGCTTTGCCTGGAAACATCCCACATCTCTGCAACGTGGGGGTGTTGCCCCTGGGGACGCCAGCTCCCAGGAGTGCCTCTGGGCTCCCCTGCAGTCCCTTGCCCCTCGCAGGCTCCTCCTCCTTCCCCAGTGCCCTGTGTCCCCCTAGCAGCGGGGCACCAATGTCAGAGGGTGAGACCTTCTGCCTCTCATGTTAGGCCTGGCCTATGTGGGAGCCCAGTGAATATTTCAAGATAGAAATTGCAATAAACTGAATGTTCTTTTTTGTTTGTTTATATTTTACTCTGTGGCTAGGGAACGAACCCAGGACCTTCACATTGAGCTACATTCCTGGACCTGACCCACTCCTTTTTTTTTTTTTTTTTTTTTTGATTTTGAAACAGAATCTTGCTAAGTCACTAAGTTGCCCCAGCTGGATTTAAACTTGTGACTCCCCAGAGTGCTGGAATGACAGGCCTGTGCTACCGAGCTTAATGTAGAATTCTCACAATTTTCAAGGAAAAAAAATAACATAGTGTTTCAGACGAAGCTATCAGACCTTGTGAAAAATTGGTGAAATCTGAACACGGAGGGTGACATTGGAGCTGAAAATAGGCAGCTGGGACGAAGGGGTAAAGACAGTGTATGGAATAGGATCAAGAAGTGGTGGACACCTACGTTTTAAGTATCTGTCACAGCAAAGGACATACGGCCGTGAATCCCACTCAATCCTCCCCTGGTTCGTGCACACTTGTCCATATTTCCTGCCACCCTCTGAAGTGGTTCTGGAAGTCCTCTTTCCTTTTCCTAGTGTCTTTATGAAGTAGAATCAAAAATATAGTGATGGCTGTTGCTAAGTCCTGGCCTGTGGAAATACAGGCTCGTAAAAACATGGCGGTGTGTCCCCACCCACCGTGGTCACCAGAGCTGGCACCGTGTGACTTCTGGCTCTTCTTCAAAGTCAAAGGTCAGTATTTTGAATTGATTTAGGACATCACGGTAGCCATGACAGCACAACTAAAGCCGTTCAGGAGGTTGCAGCACCTTTAGGAGGCGGGGCCTAGTGAGAGGACCTCAGGCCACTGGGGGCGTGGTTTGGAAAGGGCCACTGGGACTCCAGTACCTTCCTCTGTGTCTTTATCTCCTTGCCCCAAGTGCCTGGGAGTGCCCACCCTCTTCTGCCACCAACGACCTGCATGGTGCCATCCAGCCGAGGTCTCAGGGTCGCACGCCTAGGACTGAGACCTCCGGAATAGCCAGCAGAAGTAAGCGTGTCCTCCTCCACGTTGGTTAGCTTGGGTGTGTGGTCACTGTGGTGGGAAATGTGACTGGCCCTGTGAGCTGACTCTCGAGTCCTTCACCTGGTTTTTATGCATCTCCTTGTGCGTAGTATCCCTGAGCTATAAGAATTGTGGTATGTTTAGACGCACGTCCATCAGCAGATACACAGTTCACAAACACTTTTATCCAATGTGTGTTCCCCCCTTGAGGTCTTTTGAAGTGCGAATATTTTTAGTCTTAATGGAGTCCAGCTTACCTTATTTTATTTATTTTTCAGTTATAGCTTATGTGTTCGGTATTGTGTGTAGAAGACTATCAAGATTTCTTGGGCTTTTCTAGTTTTCTCTTTCTAGGGGTTTTCTAATTCCAGGGGCTTTGTGAGGTCCCCATGTTGTGACCCCTGTGCTGAACTCAGCAGGTCCAGCACAGAGCCTCACTCTCTGTGTGACCTTGGCTTACAGATGGCTGCTCCCTCCCCACCAGGCCATGGTCACCTGACTTCTCCAGCCCCAACATGACAGCTTTGCTGATCCTGGAGACTAGCCCTGGGGACCTGTGTCCCTTAACCCACCGTCCAACTGCCTGCTTTCCCCTCCACCCCATCAGGGACCCCGGGCATGGTAACCCGAGCCCTGGGGGCCTCACACCTGCCCTTACCCCTGGTCCCACTACCCAGGCCTAAGGTCATAACAATAAAACAATAAACTTTCCCACTCCCTGCTCAGATCATGTTTTGTTTCTGCCAGGGCCCTTCTTTGCTCGAAGGAGTCTTGTCATTATGCAGGTTTCATTACTCCAGGGCTCATTGTTGTGGGGTTTCATCTTCCAGGTGTTTTCTCACCCTAGGCGCTTTCTTGTCCCTGGGGCTTCATCGTCTCCGGGGTTCGACATCTCAGCTTCCCTGTGCAACACACGATCCATCTGCAGTTAGCTTTGTGTGTGCGGTGAGACTAGAGCCTGGGGTTTGTTGTTAGCATGCCTTCTTCCACTCTCAGTACCATTTGCTGTTTGTTGAAAAGACCAGCTCATGAGTCACCCGGGTACCTGTCCATAAATAAGATTTTCCCCTGGAAAGCAAATTTCCATGATATATAGAATAAGGTATCCCTTCCGCACATCCTTCCTCACTGCGGCGCTGGAGTGGAGGCGTGCGATTGGAGGACACTCTTCAGATTTATGGCTGGTCTTCAAGGTTTGTTTTTGGTCTTCTGGTCTTTTTTTTTTTTTTTTTTTTTTCTGGTACTGGGGATTGACCCCAGGGCCTTTGCCCCAAGCTACATCTTCAACCCCCCACCCTCTTTTTACTTCCAGGCTGGGTTTGAACTTGCTAACCTCCTGCCTCAGCCTCGCAGAGTGCGGGGGTTCCAGGTGTGCGCTGCCAGGCTGTCGTGACTGCTGTGTAAGTTGGTTTGTCCGCTTGTACTGAGAATCTGCCCAGATGTCTACAGAGGAATGTGAGAGCGAGCGGGCCTCACCGCAAGCCTCGAGTCCCCGACACCGAGGAATGGGCTGTCTGGATGGTTTCCTGTTAATGTTTTACACTTTTTGTAAGAATCCTGCTCTCTTTTGGCAATAATTCCCACAATCCTCGGGTTCCGTTTGGCACTGCGGTGGTCTCCATTGTTTTCTTAATTTTATCTTTGCATTGTTCATTGCCAGTGCGTGCTGCAGCTCACTGAGCTCCTCAGCTGGCTCTGCTCAGCATGCTGGGGACGCCCTGGGGTGGCTCACATATGGGCTTGTGTCCCAGACGAGCCAAGGTCATTTTGCTTTCTTCTTTCCAGCCATTTCCCCGAGCTGTCTTCCCCTCCCTTTCCCTCCCCTCCTCTCCCTGTCCCTCAGGAAGGATGTCTCCTGGGAGTGAGGAAGGCGCACCTGCAGCGAGTCGCTGATCTCAGGAGGACCGAGGAGAGCGCATCCCACTCAGTGCTCTGTCGCTGTCCTGCGCAGCCCCTCAGGCCCGGTGTTCACTTCCGTACCGAGTTGGTTTCGTGTCTCCTTGTCTGCTTTATGTTTTTCTGTTCTGATTTTGCCTTTTATCATAATTAGATGTTAGATGTTGCCAAAGGTGATGCCAAGCAACCTTGAGTTTCTGAGATGGAGCACGAGGTCAGAGTGTCTGACACTCAGGAAATAACCACAGTGTTTATTTTTGTAATATTTTATTATGGAGTTTATCTCTATGTGCATGATCATACACACACTACAAACACACACAGCACAGCAACAACACACCTCAAATACACACAGCTCACCCCACAACATACCGAAGAAAGGCACACAGCACACAACACAACAAATGTAACATAGAACACAGTGCATATACCACAAACACATACAACACAACACACACCTCAAATACACACATCACACAACACAACATGCACCAGAAAAAGCACATTACACAACATTTGCCACAAATACACATCACACAACATACATCATAAATGCATATATCACACAACACTATGTACACACCACAAACACACACAATTCAACACACACCAGAAATGCATACGTCATACCACACAACACTCGCAGCATGACACATGTCACAAATAAACAGCACACCACACAACACATACCTCAAATATGCATACCACATCAATCAACACATACCAGAAATGTATAGATCGCACAACACATACCACAAACACACAGTGTACACTATACCACACACACATCACAAACATTCATCATACAACACAATGCACACAGCACACACACACAGTACATCATACAGCACATACCAGAAATACACACAGCATACCATGTAGCACACACACTATAAACACACAGCATACTACACAATGCACATACCACAAACACTCAGCTAGCCCATAAGGTACATACCACAAGCACACACAACACAGCATATACACACATACAATATAAACACAGCACAGCACAAACATACAAATCACAAATACATATAGTACCCATAACAACACACACCACGAACACAGCTCAGCACATACCTAGACATCCCACAAAAACCACACCTGCACCCACACAATACATCATGAACCACACACACATGTAGGCACTACGTCTACACTCCCACACACCATGCACATGCTCCCACACACCTACACCTCACCACACATGCAGCCCACAAACCCCCACCACACCCATCTATACCACACCCAGCACACCTACCACATGCAGACCACACAGAGCACACACACACACACGCATCTTCTCACACACGTGCACACTCCATCCCAGTGCAGAGGCAGCAGTTGTTGATCTGAAGACGCAGGGAGGCTCAGACAGATTTCCACGGGTCCTCAGGTGCGTTGCCCCATGGTCCTCCCTGAGGCCAGACCCCTGTGGTCCGGGAGGAACGGAAGCCAAGCAGCTGGACGGGGAGAAGCAGGCCACAGGCCGCACACGGAAGGTGAGCTGGCCGCGCCTCTGTCGACTGCCCGCAGACTCCGCATCCCCCCACGTGCCTGCCTGCGGTCCGAGCTGCCTCGAACTCGGGGAAAGGCTAGCTCTTCCCAGCCCCGACGGGGTCGGTGAGGTGCTGGGTGGGAGCGGGAGAGAGAGGGGGCAAGGAGGGACGCCCCCACCCGTGCTGGCAGGGTGAGCCTGCGCTCCAGGCTGCAGTGGGCCCGTCTCCGTCTGCTTGTTCTCCCCGAAACTGTCTGAACTGTGCGCGTGGGAGGATCAAGACCGCCAGCGGTGAGACACTGGTGTTCCGGTGTGGATCTGGAGCGACCCCCAGAGCCTCACGCATTCGGGCGTGGGGTTACCTATACACCCTGCGAGCGGTTGGGGCCTGGCTGGCAGGGGCAGACGCTGGGGGCTCGACCCGGGGGCCAGCCCCACCCTCACGTGGCCTCCTGCCCGCCCTGCTGGGAGCAGCGTCTCCTGCCCCGCCTCCTGCCCTGTGCTTCTTCCATTGCCAGCCACGCCTGTGTGGACAGCGACCCCCTGAAGCTGAGCTAAAATAAACCTTTCCTTCCTGAAATTACGGGTGTAGCCCAGTGTGGAGGCCCTGTCACCAAATCAGAGGCAGTAAGTGGGCTGGGACTTGGCTGGAGGGCAGCAGCTGGCGGCCTCTGGGCAGCACGGACCGGGACACTGGAAGGGACGCGATTCCCCCATGCGGCAGGGCGCGGGGACTGCTTGCCGGCTGTGGGAGCAACGGCACCCCGGGCAGCCTGGTCCCTCCACTGTCACCCTGCGCCTGTGCACTCCTGCCAGAGGCCGCTGAGCCCGGTGGCTGCGTCACCTCCACATTTGTGGCCTTTCCAAAGGGTCCCTGCGGAGTGAAGACTCCCGCAGGCGGCCTCTAGGGGAGCAGCCTGGCTCGGCGCAGGCTCTGCAGCACGTGGACTCGGACAGACCCGCAGCCCTTAGAAGCTGCCATGCGCACTCCCACCGGAAGTCACTGTAAGCCACCAAACTGTGTTCTGCAGCGTCCTCTTCTAAAAATGGACATAGTGAGATGGGCCTGGTGGTGCAGGTCTGTGACCTCAGCCCTGGAGAAGGCTGAGGCAGAAGAACCCCAAATTTAGTTCCAGCCTGGGCAACGTAGTCACAATTTAGGGAGACTATCTCAAAGTCAAAAACAAAACAAAAAAAAAAAAAAAAAAAAAAAAAAAAAAAAAAAAAAAAAAAAAAAAAAAAAAAAAAAAAAGCAGGCTCAGAATGTAGATCAGCACAAGGGCCCTGAGCAGGGCGCTATGACCCTGCCACCCAGATAGGACCTCAGGTCTGAGGAAATACCAAAGGAAGCCCAATTAGCAGGGCACCCACTCCAAGACAGGTTCTAGAAAAGCAAATAGTTTGGCAAACAGAACATGGCTGGGAGAGTAGTAGCTCCTTGGTGGGAGCACTTGCCTAGTACCCACAAGGCCCTGGGATCGGTTCCTCAACATGTGACCCGGGCATGGTGGTGCATGTCTGTAACCCCTGTGACTGCTGGAGGAATTATGTCAATTTGTGGATTAGGAAGCTGGGCCGGCATTAGCGGCCGGAGCCATGCCACCCCCGTCACAGTGTTGAATTGGGTTCTCTCTGTCTACTGGGAGCCAGGTTTCAGGGAGCGTGGATGCAGCCCTGGCCAGCGCAGGTCGCCCCTGAGGCTTATGGACCATCCCCCCCCCCCCCCCCCCCCCCCCGGGGCCCCA
>PVKB01007382.1:0-16519 GCA_004027205.1 Ctenodactylus gundi | reverse complement strand
ATAATAAAAAATAAAAATAAGCTGAGGATGGAGCTCAGAGCAGAGACCCTGTGTTTAATCCCTAGTGCCAATAAATAAAAATGAATAAATAAAATAGAATAAAAAGTCTGCATGTGGCCAAATATTAATAGCTACAGAGCCACCAATGTTGTATTTCTTTATTTTCATGAACCCAGGGTCTCTGCACTGAGCTACAGTTTCAGCCTTTACTTATTTACATATAACTAACCTGTCAGAGCTGGACAGGCCTTAACTTACCATTTGGAGACCAGCCCGCTCTTGGCAGCAGCAGTCCCGGCCTCCGGGCCGCAGGTCGGTACCAGCCAGTGGCCTGTGGGGACTGGCTGCAGAGCAAACGGTGACTGGAAGGCTAGTGTCGTCTGCATCTACAGCCACTCCCACGGCTCGTGTGCCCGCCAAGCTCCATCTCCCATCGGATTGGCAGCGGCATCGGATCTCATAGGAGCAAGCAGGCTCCTGTGAAGTACACATGCAAGGTGGGACCCAGAGGCAGGCGTCTTGTGAGAACCGAGTCCTGGTGAGCAGAGGCTGGGCTCGGGTGGGGAGCTTAGAGCTGTCCCCCACCTTCCCATCACTGTCTACAAACCACGTCCCTGGTGGCAGCAAGGCTGGGACCACAGCATCAATGAGTGAGGCCCTGGGCTCACAGGGCTGGAGGGCCATCGCAGGGCACAGGGCCGCAAGGTGTCTTGCTGAGATATCACACTGTCATTCCCTCGACAACGGATGCGCATCAACTTTATCTCATTTATCAAAGGGTTAATTTTTTTTTAAAACGCAAAAATTGAGATATTTGGGCTGTTGTGGGCTGAAATTTTATATGTTAAAGTTTTCATCCTCAATGCTCCAGAATATGGTAGGGTTATGCTTTGGATCTGCTGTGCTCCCGAAAAACGTCATGTTGTGGAGTAGCTGTGGATTCCGTGTGCAGGTAAGAAGTGGTTTGGGCCCAACTGCTTTCTATCCTCCTATTTCTCCTTTTTGAAATCCCACCTTAGGTTCTGATCACATTACCCTCTGCCACTGTACGTTGGAAGGGCTTAGCTTTTCTTTGATTTTCGCAAGAGCTCACTTGGAGTTTGCCTGGAATCTCATAGGAGACTTTGGATTAGAACTTTTGGCAGTGCTGGAACCATTAGGACTTTGGTACCTGTTAGAGAAGGACTGAATACATTTTGCATAAGAAGGTGATGGGACCTTTTGGTGAGGTGGAATGTCCCAGTTTGGATCTAGAATGTTCTCCCAAAGCCTCAGGTATTTGGATGTTGTGGACACCTATGGAACCACGTGCTATTCAGAGGTAGAACCAGTCAGGAGGGTGGATTACAGGTGTGTGATGGATTTGAGGCATATAGTGGATTACGGGAGTGTGATCTGGAAGGGTTGGATCACTGGGGCTTACCCCAGAAGGTGTGGAATACTGGGGCATGGCCTGTAAAGGCCAGATCCTTGGGACAAGGCCTGGAAGGATATAGGGCAGTTCCCTCCTCAACTGCCTTCCTGTCTGCCATGCTGGGAGCAACTTTCCTGTGTCTCACCTCTACCATGTGCTTCTACGATTTGCCAAATGCCCATTAGCGACCCGAGACCTTCTGGTACTGTGAATCTTCCCACCTCATGGATGTCGGGTGTTCTGTCACAGCAATGCAAACTAACTAAAACAGGCAGTATTTGGAGATAAAAAGCTGAGGTAGCTGGGTGTCTGAGGTAGCTGGGTAGCTGGCCTGTCATACCAGCACTTCGGGTGACTGAGGCAGGAGGTCACAAATTTGAGCCATCCATCCTGGGTAGCTTAGTGACTTAGTGAGACCCTGTCTCAAATGAGACAATAAAAAGGGACTGAGGTTGTAACCCAAGGTGAAGGCCTTCAGCTTGATCCCTAGTACCACAAAACAACCTTTGAAGAGTTAGTGGAGGTAAAATGACATTGAATGGGCAGACTGTAACCCAATGTGACTGGTGTGCTTGTAACAAGCAGGTGATGAGGCTGCAGACATGCACAGAGGTGTGACCTCTGAGGACCCAGGGGAAGACAGACATCCACAAGGGTCTACAGGAAGGATCTCTTAGAAAACTACCAATGCCTTCACTGTGGACTTTCAACTCCCAGTGCCATGACAAAAACTCAGTTTCTGTTGTTCTGAGCTGCCCAGTCTCTGGTATTCTGTTACAGCAACTGCACCAACTACACATGAGCTAGTAAAAGTAGCTAATGTCTATTCACTTATTCCACATGTTTAGTCAGGTGTGGCATGACCAAAAATGCTGTGAATGTTTAAATTTTAAAAATGTATGATAGTATAGGACACATGGCCATGAACCCCTCTCCAGATCCCCTCTTTGCTTGGAGCACACCCATTCCACCCACCTGCCACGGTTGGGAGCAGCTCAAGAAGTCTCTTTCCTGCAAGTCTTTTCAAGATAGGATCAGAGCTAGAGTGACCACCTCTGCCGAGCACCACCCAGGGGAGACGGGCTTGTGAAAACATTACACACCTGCCCTCTGCCTGTCACCTGACCAGGCATCATGTGGCTTCTCTTTCCCAAAGTCAAAATGACCACAGAAGGCCGACATTATAATTGCTTTAGGACGTCAAGCAGCCAGGACAGCACCGCTAAAGTCACTCAGGAAAGAGCACTTGGAGACCTGCTTCAGAGAGCTGCAACAGCGGCCTGATGTGCGTGCTTGCCGTGAGGAGAGGATCCTGAGGGGGATTCACGGGCACTTGTCTTCCACATTTTAAAAACATATTCACCCTGTGTTCTGATCACATTTCCTAAAAAAGTAATGATCACCAACCTTTGTGGTGCCAGGGACCCATTCCGCTGATCTGACAGGAGGTGGAGGTGAGGTGATGTACTGGTTCAGGTCTGGAGTGTCCCCAAAGCCTCATGTTCCAATGGTTACTGTGTAGGGTTGGGAGGCGGGGCCTGGCCGGGGGTGGGGGGTGGGTGCTTGGAATTTGACCTGGAGGGGCGGTGCCGGTTCTGCCTTCCTCCCAATCTCTCTCTTCCACTATGCTGTGAGGATCTCTGCCCCAGGAACTGTGGTTCCAGCTCTAGCTGTGGCCCCACCATGTGATTCTATTATTTTCCAGCCGCCCACCCATGCATGCACTGATATCTTCTGAAACTGTAAGCCACAATAAATCTTTCCTCCCTAAGCTGTGGATGTTGAGTACTGAGTCACAGCGACGAGAAAGTAACACACGCGGCAAGGTGAGCGGCTGTAAGTACAAAGGAAACTTCACCCGCTGCTGCTCACCTTCTGCTGGGTGGCCAGCTCCTAATAGGCTGGAATTGGGGACTGAAGGTCCCTGTTGCAAGGATGGCAGACAAATAGGGCCTGGCAGGATAGACCAGAAGAAACAACCAGACAGGTAAGAGGGGAACCAGACCTAAGAGTGCTGTGGGAAGCCGCGAACGGCTGGAGTGGGGAGGTCACAGGTGCCACAGGACAGGGTGGGCTGGTACTGGGTGGTGGTTTTCCTGGCGAAAACAAGCTCTGCGAGCCCTTTTTTCACTTAAAATGCTAGTTCTGAGCTGAGCTTGGGATCTTTCTGCCCCAGCCTCCCAGAGTACTGGGCTCAGCTTCTTTTGCACGAGAAATATTACTGTGCCCTTGGCTACGTATAGCTCCCAGATCCACGTGTCAGGATTTCCGGATCCAAAAGGAACCGAGGACCTCCCTGCCGCTCGCCTCCAGCCTGAGCATCCTGGCAGCACAGCCTGAGGCTCACTGCAGCCTTCTGCAGACTTTACTCCTGCTCCCTAGTGCAGGTTCCCTATATCTGCTGCATGAATATTAATGTGTTGATTACAGCTGCCCAGGGCCCTTCGGGCAGGTTACATAACACATTTGTCATGCATGATGCGACTTTATTTTAAATCTAAAAACATCCTGTTCGGGGAACTAGAATTGTCATTCCCACACCCTGGGAGGCTGAGGCAGGAGGATGGCAAGGTCGAGCCCAACCTGGGCAACTGAGTGACTCAGTAAGAGCCTGTCTCAAAATAAAAAATAAAAATGGGCTGAGGATGGAGCCCAGTGTGAAGGCCCTGGGCTCGATCCCCAGCACCACACACACACACACAAACACACGTAAGTCTAAAGACTATTCTGTATTTCATAATACACCTGGCTGCAAGTATTTTGTGTTTCCCCATTATTATTATTTCCAATAATGTGTTTTTGTGATTTACATTAACAGCACACAGAAGAGTGCAAGTGTATACGGCATCGAGTCATCCTCCTGTCCCACCCCACCCCACCCACAGCTCTGGGGATCTATGACCCATGAGCTCTTTGTTGCCTTGACAACCATCTTGCAAAATAATATGGAGTCACATAAAGACAAGAAAGCGAAGATCACAAAGCTTGGCAGATTTGTGCAGAGTTGCCAAGCCGCTTGAGGAGGATTCAGGATTAAATACTTTTTTTTTTGTTGCTGGAACATAGTACCTGACACTCACACCTTAGGAAAGGGTTATTTTAGCTCACAGTTTCAGGAGGTCTCAGTCTGCAGTTTCAGGGCAGCTGGCAATGGCGGAAGGGTCTGGGGGAGAACAGCTACTCACAGCACTGAGAATCAGGGCTTGGAGGAGGGTCCTAGCACAGGTGTGTATCCCTTCAGACCTCACCCTCAGTGATCCACCCCACCCTCAGTGACCTGGCACCCCCTCAGTGACCTGCTCCCCCTCAGTGACCTTCCCCCCCGGTGACCCACCCCATTCTCAGTAACCTGCCACCCCCTCAGTGATCTGATCTTCCGACCAGGCTCTGCCTCCCAAGACCACATGGAATACGCAGGAAATCTGTAACATCAAGATACGTAGGGCTTTTGGGGGACATTTCAAATCCAAACCACATCAAACATGCCCATGAGAAAAACCTGGCATCCAAATATAGATGGTACTCAGGTTCTAAGGGGGTTATAACATCCCAATAAACCCACTAAAAATGTCTTGAGTTGGAAATGCATTTATTACACGTAACCCACCAAATATCATAGGGTCATCTGGTCTATATGAAAGATGTTCAGAGCCCTTCCAGTAGTCTACAGTTGGACAGACCCTCTAAAACATAGCTCTTTTTTTTTTTTTAACTTTTTGTGGCACTGAGGATAAAATCCAGGATCTTCATACTGAGCTACATCCTCAGACTATGTCTTGTTTTTGATTTTGACGTAGAGCCTTGCTAGACTGCCTAGGCTGGGCTCCAACTCGCTGTCCCCCTGCCTCAGCCTCCCTGAGTGTTGAGATTACAGGCCTACACCTGCCAGACTCCCCAAAGCTACGTTAAGTACTGCATATCTTACGTGCCTGGCCAGAGCTGTAGCTCACTGTGGGAGACCTTTGAAATTTTTTTAAAAATTTTTCTTTTTTGAGAGGGTCTCACTTTGTATTTCAGTCTGGTTCTGAACTTACTATGTAGCCAGGGAACAAGAGAGAAGAGCTGGAGGGAAGATAATATGCTTCCGGGTTACTATATTCTTCCAGGTCACAACCCCAGGGAGCCCCACTAGCCCCACTTCCTACCAGCCCAAGGAATCATCCACAGGGGGATGAATCTAATGAGGAGCCCAGTGCCCCCAGGATCCAGGGAACCTAGAACACAGGAGACTGTCATAACAGATCCAGTGATCAACAGGGGTAGAAAACTGACACTCTGTGAAGCACAGTGCGGCCAAGCTGTCTTGGTCCCAGGCTCGGTGGCATGGGGTTGCAGTGGGATGGTGAGGACACAACCTTATCATCTGTTGAGAAGCACCTGTATATAGGTGACTCTCCAATGCTGTGACAGAACACAGGACAATGAATGAGCCCACTTGTACTGCTCAAACTAGTGAGAAGTGTGTAACAAACATTTAGTAATTTTTTTTTTTTTACAGGTAGTAGGGACAAAACCCAAGGCCTTCACACTGACCTCCACACCCAGTCCATTCTTATTTTTTTCTTTTTGATTTTGAGACAGGGGCTGGCTAAGTTGCCCGGGCTGAGCTCCAACTTTGCCTCCTCCTGCCTCAGCCTTCCACAGTGCTGGGATTGCAGGCCTGTGCCCTCCAGCCTGGATAAGGACAAGAGGTTTCACGAGTAAAACAATGCAAGACTGTGACCCACACAGTGAACTGCTTAGATGGGGAGCAGCAGTGTTGGGTGCTCAGATGCAAAAGGTTTGGGGACACACTAGGTCCCGAGCAGCAGAGTGAGCCCTGGAACTCAGGAAAGGCTCAGACGTGGAGGGTGTTTGTCAAATGGGGAGAAAATCTGTGCGCTGGCCTGGCACCTTCTCTCTGTGCAAATCATCCATGGACATCCATCTGGTCCTTCTCTCCTGACCTTATAGGTCAGGGACCTCCAACCCTGGCCTGGTGCCTGTCAGAAGCAGGGCCACACGGCAGGAGGTGAGTAGTGAGTAAAACGTCACCTGTGTCACCTGTGCTGACAGCCTCTCCCCGCCACTCACATTCAGATCTCCACTTCCTGCCAGATCAACACTGCGGGTCCTTGGGAATGAAAAAAGGTTGGTGTGAGCTGGAGGAACAGCTCCGTGGTTAAAGTGCTTGCCTAGCAAGTTCAAGGCCCTGGATTTGATTTCCCCAGCACCACGTAAGCCGGTGGCACATGCTTGTAATCCCAGCACTTGGGAGGATGAGGTAAGAGGACTGCCGTGTGTTCGAGGCCAGCCTGGGCTATATAGTGAGTTCAGGATCAGCCTGGACTGCAGAGCAAGACCCTGTCTCAAAAAAAAAAAAAGAAAGAAAGAAAGAAAGAAAGAAAGAAAGAAAGAAAGAAAATAAAAAGAAAGAGAAGAATAAGCTAATGACCACAGCTGTAGACCACAGACACTTTCACTGCTTAGCCCTCTGACAGGGTCTAGAAGCTGAAAACAGCTCACTGAGCTTTTCGTTATTAATGTGCTTCCCCTCCCCCGCGCCCCTTCCGGGCCTCTATTGGGAAAAATTCCCCAAAGCTATAATTACGTGGAACAATGACAGAACGTATCTAGCGAAGCAAAAAGCACAAACTTTTTGAGACAGCGAAATTTGCAGTTGATTAAATATTCATGAAAAATAGTCTGTCTCAGATTTTTTCCCTACATTTTATCTCAGACTTGCATTTTGTCTACAAAAATTTCAATCATCGTTTATATTAAGATTAGTGAAATAAAAACGTATGAGTAATCTCGTAATTTTCCCGAGTAATTTTTTTTCTGTACCAATTAAGAACAGGAGTGAAAAGGAGGTAAAAATCACTGTAAAGAGCCATATATTTCTAAACTATCAAAATCCATGCTGGGCTGGGACTGGTGATGCAGGTCCACCATTCTAGCACTCTTGGGAGGCTGAGGCAGGAAGACTGTAAGTTTGAGCCCCGTCTGGGCAACCTACCGACTTGTTGAGACCTTGTCTCTGAAGCAGCCGTCAGCTCACCCTCCAGTATCAAAAATAAAACGATAGAGGAAGTCCGTGCTCCTAAGCGACCATCTTGAATAAGATAATTTGGAGAAGTTGCTACCCTTTGTCCGTAGAATGAACTGGGTGCTCTCTGCCTACCACCACCAGCCTTGGGGTGTTTCAGAATCACCCAGCTGCCCTGTTCCAGACTGTATGCTAACTCGGACTGTAATCCCCCCTTTACTTTAGTTCTAAAAACATCATACACAAACTCCCATTCTCCACCTTGCAATGACATAAAGAATTTTAAATAGCAGGAAGAACCCACAGGCAGCGCGAGGGAGCCAACGGTGCCCTGTCACTAAGATTTGGTGACAAATGGGATCCTGGGCCACCCATGCAGCTTCCTGGGTTCTAGCAGAGATTCTATCTGTCTTGTTTAGATTCAAAAAGTGCCCAGATCACAATGATCTCACGGAACTTAATGTGGAAAATAATGGGAACTGGGGGCGGGGTGGGTTGGGTTGAGGAGGGCTGAAAGGAGAGAGGGGAAGGTCTTGTAAACTTGCCAAGATATGTATGTGCACAAAATGCTCAAGATCAATTTAAACTTTAAATTTTGCACTTATACGTATCAATAAAATGGGGAAAAAATAGTGCCACCAGCGGGCACTATTCATATTCACAGCACTATCCAGCAGACCTGAGTCCCCTTCACTCCAGAGCCAGCCCCACCCTGAGCACAGCATGCTGTCAGTCACTCCAGCGACCTGAAGCCAGTCTCTGAAAGGCTCCGAATGATTGTTTTCACATTGGAGCATGGAGGAAAAGCCCCCCGGGGGGCTAGGAGGTCACCTCGGCACTGCCTGCCAAGCGGCCAAGCCCTCCACCGCTGCAGACAGGCACCCTCGTCTGCTCAGCTTGCCTGGCTGGCTAGAAAATCAAAGTAGAGTGAAAAAACTAAATCTGGACTGACTTAAAGCAACATAAAAGAAGTAGTAGACCTGGTGGCACTGACTGCCATCCCAGCACTCTGGGAGGCTGAGGCAGGAGGACCATAAGTAGAGACCAGCCTGGGCAACTTAGCAAGACTATGTCACAATCAAAGATAAAAATGAGGATGTAGCTCAGTGTGAAAGTCCTGGGCTCAGATCCCAGGGCCACAGAAGCAGGAGAAGGACAAAAAGAGGAGGAAGAGGAAGAAGACGGGAAACAATAGCATCAGGCCTAAAACCTTGACACATTTTTCAGGCTTAGAACCATCTTCCGTAAAGAGCAGAGGTGTGTATAATTGGGTGCCACCTCCCCCTTCCTCGTTCTGGCCACCTGCCCGAGGCACGGTAAGTTTGAGGCTCTGCGAGGACACATGAATCCCCGTGGGGTGACTTACCCAGATTCACAATGGCCATCCTGGGAGCGGAAGCGGTGATGGGCGGACCTTTCTGCTTCCCCTGGGAGCGGGTTTCTGTGTGTCCGAGTCACTTTCAAGCAACCCCGTGGCCTGTCAGAGCTCAGGGACAGCTGCATGGGCAAGAAAACACACAGCAAAGCTGGCCTTGGTGGCACGCATCGGTCATTCCTGCGTTCCCAGAGGCTGAGGCAGGAGGAACTCAAGTTTGAGTTCAACCTGAGCAATCTAGTGACTTAGCGAGACCTTGTCATGGATTAATGAAATAGAACAGGCATGGGAGTGTAGCTTCATGCAACTGCCCCGGGTTCAGTCCCTTAAAACAGCAACCCAGGCAGCAGGGGTTGCCGCGAGCCCTCCCTGCACGGGGTCCTGACAACGCCACCGAGCGCTATTCATCACATTGGTGGCATCCGGCTGCCCGCCTCCTCCCCCACAGGTCAACCATACTTTCAATTTTGTCTTAATCAACCAGCAGAGGGACTGCAAAGATTCTACACAACAGGTCACTATCATAGATGATCTTAATGGCCACAGTCATTTTATTGGCCTTTAAATTTTGGTAAAAACACGTAACATGAAATCTACTTTCATGGGTTTGAAAGTGTATAGTTCCATAGTCCTGTGTGTGTGTGTGTGTGTGTGTGTGTGTTGTACTGGGATCAAATCCCGGGTCCTCACTCTGAGCTATGTCTCCAGCCTACTTTTATAATTGATTTTTTCTTTTTCTTTTTCTCTCTTTCTTTTTCTTTTTCTTTTTCTTTTCTTTTCTTTTTTTTCTTTCTTTTTTTTTGAGAAAGGCTCTCGTTCTGGAGCCCCTACTGGTCCTGAACTCACTGTGTAGCCCAGGCCGGCCTCGAACTCACAGTAATTCTCCTACCTCAACCTCCAGAGGGCTGGGATTGCCGGCATGCACCACCATGCCTGGCTTACCTAGTGCCAGGGAGTTGAACCGAGGTTCAATTGCTAAGCAAGCGCTTTAACCGCTGAGCTGTGTCACCCAGCCCTTTAGTGTTGATTTTGAGACAGGGTCTTCCTAAACTGCTAAGCTGCCCAAGCTGGGCTCAAACTTGAGACCCTCTTGCCTTAGTCTCCCAGAATAGAAGGAGTCCTTTGCCATGAGACACAACAATTAGTGTCCAGAGCCACCCCCCAAATAAATAAAAACTAAAAATTGAAGGCTACATTTTTTTACTTCAAGATACTTCAGACTTAGAGTGAGGATCACTTTGTTCAGTCCTCCTCAAAGTAGATGCAGACCTACACAGACGAGAGGAAACTCATTTCCAAGGCAGTTATGAACCACTCCTCCCTCAAACCACAGCCTTATCCCCCCTGCTTTTTTCTATTGTCTTAGTCTTTGAGAAATGTGGAGCTATTTGAACTCTGCAGAGCTAAAAATCAATTAAAAATGCTTATTACCTATGAAAAGACCAACTAATTCACTAAATGTCAGTGAAACTAGCTATGTAGAAATCTTCAAAATTACCATTAAGTTTCTGTCCTACAGTGTTTTTTTTCCTACCCTTTTTGTTTGTTTTTGAGGTGGGGTCTCACTCTGTAGTCCAGGCTAGTGCTGAACTCACTGTATAGCCCACGTGGGTCTCAAACTCCCAGCAGTCCTCCTGCCTCAGCCTCCTGGGTGCTGGAATCACAGGTGAGCACCACCACGCCTGGCCTTCTACCATTTTTGATTTGTACCTCACAAGCAAGAACCACATCAGTCCCAACTTGCTGTCACTTGATGAGAGTCAGCTGAGGTTTTTAAGTGGCAGAAGCCTCAGGGCTGAATGTCACTGAGGCCTCTCCACCTCTGCATTATCTGTCCCTCAGCTCCTGGGCATGCGGCCTGTCAGGAGCTGAGTCACAGGGCAGGAGCTGAGCAGCTGCTTCACCAGTGTTTACAGCCGCTCCCCGTCACTCCCATTGCCTCCTGGGCTCCACCTCCTGTCAGATTAGCACAATCAGTCCCTGGTACGAGAAGGTTGGAGGGCACTAGTGTAGAGGACAAGTAAACACAAACTTCCAGGCTCCTGAGTGCAAAGAAACTATAACCCGTTCTTAAGTTTTTGGGAATGAGACCTAAGAGTGAGATGTGCTCAGCAAATGATCCAGTCCCATTACGGTGGGATTGTCCTCTCATTAAAACCAACAAAACACGTTCTGGATGAAGGCTGTTCGACGGGAGAGTGTGAAGGACCAAGGGGCAGTGGGAATCCACCTTTATGCTGCAAGGCAAAAGGTCACCTATGCCTGACTCCCTGTCCCCAGTGGAAGCTGTCATCTGTGAAGGGTCCAGCACAAGGGGCACTGAGAACTTGGGTATTTTTACTTGGAGGGGCAACAGCTGACCATGTAGTCATGACTGTACTTTGTCCTACACACACACAAAAATAAAACTACAGCACCAAAAAGATGATTCCAACCAGGCCAAATGGCACAGGCCTGTAATCAGAGCATTCTGGGAGGCTGAGGCAGGAAGATCGCAAGTTGAAGCCCAGCTTGGACAATCTAGAACCTTATCAAGATCCTGTCTCAGAATCAAAACTCAGACATGAACAGAGGGTATAGGTCAGCAAGGCCCCTGGGCTCGATTCCCAGTACCACACACATACACACACACACGCACAAAAATCCTGATTTCATTTTTCTTGGATATATATCCAGAAGTGGGATTGCTGCATCATATGCTAATTCTATTTTCTATGTGTGTGTGTTTTTTAGGGAACTTCTGTGGGGCTCCTGAGCTGAAATCCCTATGCCGGCCTCCTCACTGCTCCCACGCCCAGCATCTGGCTGGCCATGCAACCTTGGCTTACCCACAGCTGACCCCTCATTCCTCCCCGGCCATGGCCACCTGACTTCTCCTGCCCTGACATAACAGCTTTGCTGACTCTGGATGTTGGCCAGCTGATGACGGCAGCCCTGACCCAGGGGCCTGTCTCCCTGACCCCAGAGCAACCTGCCTGCTCTCCCTCCCTAACAGCCTGCCCTACTGTGTCCTCTCTGCCCAGTCGCTGACCCCACGCCAGCTGGCCAGCCCCATCCCTGAGTGGCTGCTCTGCCCACTCTGCATTAAAGATCCGCTCACCTCATACTCCCCTCTCTGTCCCTTTCGTGTGTCCCTTCTTCTTATCCCCGGTGCCCTTCCAGCCTGTGTGCCTTCTGCCTTACCTTTGTTACCCCTTCGCTCCTCTCATTGCCTTTTGTGCCCTTTGTTCTCAGCTTCTCACCCCGCTCCTACCCCGATCGCTCACCCTGTTATCCTCTCCGGGTGCCCCTTCTCCCCGACCCCTCATGCCGCACGCTCGGCATTATGCCTGGATCTGCTAGTCATGGGCATCCTCCCAAAGGGTTCAACAAGACCCATTCAATGGGGCATGTCAAATCCCAGCCTGCACAGGGGTGCTGAACTCCCAGCATGCACAAGAATGCCAAAATCCCAGCACGCACCGGACACTTCATGGACTGCAACGGACAGTGACTTCACTTCCTGTGCACATCCAGTGTTCTTTACTTGAAACTCAGATTCTTATTCTGTTCCCAAGTTGCCATAAGTACGTACAGATGATTAAATTCTTACGCTGAATAAAATGAAAAGCAGTTGACAACCTGGAAAAGGTCACCCCATCTTGAATAGAGCAAGAGCATAGGCATGAAGTTGTCTAGCGAGCATGAAACGGTTTCCAGCTCCTGTGGGAGATGGTGCCAGAAAATGAACCCGCTTCTCGCTGTGTTTGTAGTTGAGGAGACATTAGAAAATGAGGTGGATGGGAAAGAGAAAGATGAGGACCTGTAAATACCTCACCAGCATGGCTTTTCCCACCAAGTGCACGAGGAAGGCGTCCCCTCCCCACTGCAGCGAGGCAGCGGGAGGACAGCCAGCTCCCTGGGGGATTCATCACACTGTGGAAAAGGAAGGGCATTAGGACAGCCGGAGCTGCTGACACGGTCTGTGTCTGAGCCTTGGGACCATTCTCCGTGCTTTGTCACCTTGAATGAATTCGCAACACCAGCAGATCAGCAGCGCACGGGTGTGGGTGTGTCTGGGGATGACGGACATGTGGGCCAGCAAAATTCTGAAGAACCCCACCTGAGAGGAGGGGGTTCAGCCAACAGACACATGGCCTGGATAGGATGAAGAGAGAAAGGAGGCAGATGGGGGATTTCAGAAGAGCTCGGTCTTTGCCACTGCCTCTGGACGTGGCTCTCCAGTGCATCCCCTGGCGCTGCCCCTTGATTTCCTTCTTCCATAGCCTCCATTTTCCCACCTAAGCAGCCGCTGGATCCCCACCCCTTTTGTGTGCAGATGTCCATTTTGAATTCTCCCCTGACCTCACAGGTGGCCATTTTGGATTCCTGCATCTCAGACTCTGTAAGCTAACCTAATAAATCCCCTTGCATATTTTTACATACATGTTTTCTGTTGTGTTTTTCTAGAAAACCCTACTTCACACCAGGAACTGGGTAGTTTACAGAGGCTGAGAACTTGCAAGAACCCAGATGCTGGTGTGAAGCCCTCTCCTGACTACCCTGCTGAATTCAGGATCAGGGCCAGATCTAGAAGGCACAACTGTGCATGACCTATTTTAATGGCTTCCTCCAGTGGCCGCTGAAATCCTTTATTCGCTTCCATTTTCCTTGTCATGTCTGGCAGTTCTGTGTCCCTGACTGATCCCTGACTAATCTGAGCTTCTCTCCCCTAGATGTACCATCTGGACCACTTTCTACACTCACAAGGCAGGGAACGAGACTAAAGAATAACATCTATATGCTCTTTCTCCCTCATCAATTCAAAAGTGACTGCTCACATTTTGTTAAAACTTGTTGCTTTTCATAGAATGGGTTCCATTCTTTTCACTGCAGCTCATGATTGGGCACTCATATTTCAGACAGGCCATCTAAATCTCTCTCCTAGCCCAGAGCTTGGTTTGGGGTCTACACTACAGTGATCTTGCTAAGTATCTACAGTTCCAGTTTCCTCAGAAATCTCACCTGTCACATTCCCAAAAATAACCTGTGTGCCATAGTCAGTCTACTGTCACTTCCCTCTGGGCCCATTACAACTGCCTCTCTATTGGTTTCTTTCCTTCTAGAAAAACCCACTCCAAGTCCATTTTCTTCACAGAAACAGTGATCAAACAAATAAGATTGCACCCAGGTTCTCACCAGGAAGTTTAGCAATTTCTTCAAGACCTTCACATAACTGCTCCCACCCCTATGCCCTGTGACTTCAAGCCCCCTTTCCTACACACAATACTGAGCTTTCTCTTCCCCATCCTCTGTGGGTAGGTAGGTGAGTTTGTAGTTTTCCCACTACCCACTCCTAGTCCAGCCCTGCCTGAGGATCTAGAACCATCAACATCCTATGCTTAGCACTTTCTTGGTTGCCAGTTCCCCCAGGAACTCTCAGACTGTTCTTGGAATCAAGTCCAGTGATATCTTCTGTGCGAGGCAGGTTTCCCACTTCTGGGACAGAAGATCCAGTACCTGTAAGTTACAGGAGGAAGGGCTCAGTTCAGTTCCTGGAGTCGAGGGTTCAGTCCATGGTCATCTGGCTCCAAGGCAGAGACAACATGGCAGATGAGCACAGCAGAGCCAAGATACTGAGTTCCTAGTAGCTGGGGTGCAGAGCAGGGTGACAGTGCCAGAGGGGAAGGGACACCAGCGTCAAGTCCTCACGACCCAGCAGGATACACCCAGAAGCATGCTTTACTAATCCCCTGGGTGGATCCCAAGCCAAGCCCCCCCCCCCCCCCAGACTATCTCTGCCAATCCATGCATAGATCTCATTTTCCCGTCAAACAGAGAGGGGTGAAGAATGTCAGAGCAATGAAGTCCTCTCCCTGGTTAGATAGGAGGAACAACTTTACTTCCAGAAGTGGTCCTTAAGATCATTAGTCTGTCAAGCACTGATTAGCCAGCATTGATTTTTTGTGAGTGTGGCATCTGGGAAGCAGGCTTTGTTCATCTCAAGATCTCCTCTACCAGAATGGATTTGCATTGAAGAGTCACAAGAGGGACATATGCACCTATTCTGTTTGCTTATTGTCCTGAGGATTGAGCTCAGGACCTTTGTGTGTATTTACACCCTCACCTTCTTTCTGTCTTCCTTCCTTTTCTTTCCTTTGAGATGGGGTCTTACTAAATTGCTAAGTGGGCTGGGCCTGGACTCAAGATACCTCCTGCCTTAGTCTCCTTCAGAGGGCTGGGATGCCTAGCCTTGGGCCACCCCACCAGGCTATATTCTTCCATTTAAACATTAGCATTCCCCCATGGAACTGGAATCCAGCGAGCACTTGAGCAAAGATGTTACGGCTGGACCGAGGAATAAGGCACTCCTTTGCAAGTCCTAATTCCCTCACTGTATACCTCCTTCCAAAAGGCTTATCCAACAATATCAACTCAGAAAACGTGCAAGATGCATGAAGTGCCTGAGCCTGCCTGGCTCCCATGGTCCCCTTGGTAAGCCCATAGATGGTGAGACGCCAATGACTTCAAAACAACCATCTATGCCAAGGATCTGCTATTCGGAGAAGCTGCTGACAGTGCTCTGTGCTGGGGATGGGGGCATATCTAAGTGAATTACAGCACTTACCTGACATGTGCAAGGCCACGGTTCAATCTCTAGCACAAAGTGAAGATCACCTGTAATCACAGGACCTGGGAGGCTGAGACAGGAAGGCTGCTGTGGTTCAAGGTCAACTTGCGCTATATCGACAGTTCAGGATGAGACTGGACTGCAGAGCGAGATACTGTCTTAGAAAAAAATAAATCGAATACATGTACACACTACTAAACTTGTACTTTATTAAAGATAAATAGATGCTACTGATCAGTGATGCACACTGAATATCCAATGCAATACACCAACAGAGCCCCTGCTAGGTTGCTGCTTAGGAAGAGCACACAGCAGGCAGCTTTCCAGACCTTTCCAGCTCTGACAAGAAGAAGAAGAAAAAAAAAAAAAGCAGGAAAAAGAACAGGAAGCCCCAAGTCTGCACACACTGCAAAGAAACCTCCATGGAAAGAACCAGGAAGATGCAGATGGGACTTGATCTCCCGGGGCAGCTGGCCCCGCCTCAGTGCAAGACTTAGAAGTAAAGGCATAGCTGGGTTTGGAGGCACAGGCCTGTCACTGCAGCCCTGGGGAGGCTGAGGCAGGAGGATCACAAGTTCAAGCTCTGCCTGGGCAATTTAGCAACTTAGCAAGATCCTGCCTCAAATTAAAATTTAAAACTGTCTAGGGATGTAGCTCAGGGCAAAGGCCCTGGTTCAATCCTGCCTCAAGTTAATATTTAAAATGGTCTAGGGATGAAGCTCAGGACCACAAACAAAAGGATAGGCGTTTAGGATTACCTTCCCAGGCTTTGTCCTAACGTTCTGCCTTGCTTCAACAGAGCCAGTCCATAACTTTAAGGATGGTTTAATCCTTAGACCAAGGCCTGGAACAGGGCTGAAATGACAGCCACGAGCACCGGGGATCCTCAGAACTTTGGGTCCTGTCGTAGTCACTGTCTTGCTGTTGGGACACGATTAGCAGTGCCCCCAGGTGAGGAAGCAGAGGTGCGTTTTGGCAAGATATACTGCTCCAGCGGTTGAAGCACCTGGCGCCGATGTCAGCCGATCACAGCACTGCGGGAGCCATGAAGGAGATTATGCACTTCCGGGTCACGACCCCAGAGACCCGCCT
>PVKB01007381.1:0-36491 GCA_004027205.1 Ctenodactylus gundi | reverse complement strand
ATCTGTAAAGTTTGTCTTTTGAAGGAACCCAAACTAATATACCAGTATTCAAAAATCTATGGAAGCTACATTTATTTTACATTGGTGGGAGAGAAGTGTGGGTGTCTATGAAGATGAAACAGAAACTTCTTGTGGAAGAGATGATTGAAATGTTCTGTATCTTGTCCTGTCAAGGTTGATGCCATCATTGTGATACTGTACTGTAGTATTACCAGATGTTATCATCAGAAAAACAAGTTTAAATGTACACAGGATGCTCTGTATTCCTTCCTACAGCTACACGAGAATCTGTAGTATCCTAAAGTCAAACATCTAATGCAATAAAGTTGTCTTGATAGATACAAGAAAAAACTTGGCAAAGAACAACATCCATTCAGGATAAAATCTTTCAACACACCACAAGGAAAAGGAAACATTCTCAATACGAAAATGTGGAAAAAGATAACTAAGGTATATGATGATAAACAGCTGAATGGTTTCTACCTGAAATCAAGAAATTCTTTCTATGTTTCTATTCTTTTCTCTGTTCTTGTCTTCTTTTTCCTTCATAGTCAATAGATCCTAATATTCGTCTAGTGTAACCCTCCAGTACGTGAAAACTATTTCCATAGATAACTTTTCGTGCTATCCATGTGTGTGCATTAGAGATGTGCCTTTATAACGTGTGTTCTTATTAAAATGTTTTCAGGTTCAGCCTTGTTGAACAATCCAAACTGAGAATTGCTGATTGCTCTTGGGACCAATAACTAGAGGGTTTACTGCCAGAATTTATAAGGTTAGATGATAACTTAACACAAAATCAATAAGTTGTTATGGTTTGCATCAGTAATGTCCCGCAAAGTGTGTTTGGAAGGTGATTCTGTCATGGGGTTCACCCATTGTTATTCTGTGCCTGACAGGAAGGGCTGGTCACTGGGGTTTGACCAGGAAGGGCCAGTTGGTGGGATGTGATCTGGAGGGGTATACCATAGTTCTGCCCTTCCTCTGGCACTCAGTTTCTTGTTGGCCATGGGATGAACAGCTTCGCTCCTGCTTGGCTTCCGCCATGTCCTTTCACTATTGCTGGCCACCCATGAATGGACTGAGACCTTCTGAAACTGTGAACTAAACTAAACCTTTCCTCCCATAAGTTGTGGATATCAGGTATTGCGTCCCAGGTTGCCAATGACTTTCACCCATTGTGAAGAAAACTATAAAATAACATCTCTTGATGCTATGGAACCAAATCACTTTCATGACATTGACCTTGATAGAATCAAGATATGGAGAGCGTCCATCTTCTAAAGACATCTTCCTGTTGTGTCTTTACGGAACCCAGCTGTCCCTCCTAACCAGCTTTTAAGTTCTTTATTCTGTTCTACACGTCTCCCCTCTCCCAACACCATGTACTCTTGATGACTGCAGGTATGTATCTTTTTTACATTCTCATTGCTGTGACCCAGTACCCGACATCCACAACTTAGGGAGAAAAGATCTATTGTAGCTTACAGTTTCAGAAGGTCATAGTCTGTTCACAGGTGGGCAGCTGGAAGATAGTGGAATCACATCACAGGGCTGGAGCGAGTGCAGGGCTGGAGCTACAACTCCAGAGACAGAGATCCTTACAGCATGATGAAAGAGAAAGAGAGAGAGTGGGAGGAGGGCAGAACAAGCATATGCCCCTCCGGGTCAAGTCCAAGACCCTTGTAGCCAGGCTCCACCTCCCAACCCTACACAGTATCCATAGTAACATGAGGCTTTTAGAGGACAATCCAGGACTGCACTACAACAGTATGAAAAAGGTCGCAGAACGGGGTAGACTCATTCTTCTTGATTTATTTTTTCTTTTGGTGTTTTGAATTTGTTTTACCATGCTAGGAATTTCACCTTTGAGTATAATTTTAGGTTATCTTGTCTGTATCTTTAAAAATCTTGCTGCGATTTTGACAGGAACTGTGTTAAACTTAAATAGCAAGTCGGTAAGTACAGAAAGTAAATGTATTCTGATGCTAGGGACAAAAACAATTTCTACTTGGGTTCAAACAGCTGCTCCCAATACGCATTTGATTCCCATTGGATGTGCGCATGTGCCTGTGTGCTTCCTCAAATTCTCCTTGGACTGGTTTTGCCACCCTAATGAGTTGTTCAAAGGTTGTGTTTTGATACATCCTCAATATATAAGAGGCAGATGTTCAGCTGCTTGAAAATTATATCCTGACACAAGGAAAAGGAAGAAGCAGGCTTGTTTGGGGCCTGTGAGCTTTCCTCAGGACCAGCATGGATCAGGTCGGCGGGCGGCCATTGTGCATGGTTGTGGGAGGAGGAGCAGCATCGACAACATTTACTGTGTTACTTAAGTAGCATGAGCCAGCAACGTTCATCATCACTTTTGTTTTCCAAGGACAAGATCTTCTGTTGGAAGGTTTTTCTTGCCTCTGCTTCTCTTAAACATAACTAGCTAAGAATCTATGACCAACCCCAACTCATCGGCTGAGATTAGCAGAGCTTGCTAGTTATCCTGAAGGACTAGAATCAGAGCAGATACTAGACTGGGCCATCCCAGGAGCCCACTGGTGCCCACAACCAATGCAAATGCATGTTTTCTGTGCCATGAGTAAAAAAAATATTGAGGTTGGCAGAAACTTCATTTCTTTATTGGCTAGAGAACAGATTTTCAGAACAGAGCTACTGGTCAAGAATTAGGACCTTTAACCTAAGGACTTGAAGGATTTCAAAAAAGAAAAAAAAACACAAACAGTATGTATTAAAGTTTTTATTTTTCTAACGAACTTATTATTGATCCAAGCAGAATCAGGCTGAAATGAAGATTAGCCTCTAAGTGCTAGGAACTGACAGAGGTGTTTCCAATATGCAAGTTGGAGAGAGAGAACTGCAGGCGTTCTAATCTTACATTGTAGAAGCAATATTTGTTTGAAGTTCTGAAATCTGAAATAGCTTCTTTTTTGACTGATCTTTTTCTAACAAAACTGTATTAACATTAAAAAAAATAAGAGCTTTTTACATGAGGATTTTTGGACAATGTGCTTGGAATGTTAAAGATTTGTTGAAAGTCATGCATTCGTGAATGAAAATCAATCCTGATCCATTTGTGTGCTGTGACTGGACTGAACAGACACACACACACACACACACACACACACACACACACACACACACACCCATGCCTTAGCAACCATCAGTGGAATGCCAGAACTGCATAAAAGTCTCTTTCTCAGATCTTTAAGTCTCTGTGAACAATGTCAGCTTTTAAACACAAATGTCACCTCTTGAGGCCTGACATGCCATCCACCTTTGTCACCATGAAAGTCTGCTTCTGACAGCATCTGCACCGCCTCTGGTAGAAACCCTTTTGCTGCAAGACTTCAAGAATCCAGGCAAGAAGCTTTTTCCTTGGATTCAGTTGCATTTCTAGTTCAATAAAACTGCAGATCTGTTAGTTCAGAAAACATGAATGAGACCATTTGTTTCAATACATGGGTCACATCCCCTCAGATCTGCTGGGTTCCCACCTTCCTTTACCAGGGAGGGCGCAGGCTCTGCTGAGGCTGGACTCTGGACTCTCTGCCTCCTCCTGTCCTATCAGCTCAGTGCAGCTAGGCTGGAGCTAAAAGGATACCTCTCCTTTTATACCAGCAGAAGGGATGCTTTCTCAAGTGCCCGCTGAAGGACTCAGGTTACTGATTATAGCGCATATGTTCTGTCTTCTTTCTGTAGGGCCATCGTGATTCTGGATTTTGAATTTATTTATTCAGAGACAGTGTCTTACTCTGTAGCCCAAGCTGGTCCTGAACTCACTATGTGTCTTACTCTGTAGCCCAGGCTGGCCATGAGCCCACAACAAGTCTCCTGCCTCACCACCCAACTGCTAGGCTCAGAGGTGTGCGCCACCAAGCCAGGCTTATGTGGTGTTGGGGAATTGAACTCAGGGCCTTGCACTTTCTAGGTATGTGCTCTAACCACTGTGCTATTCCTCCAGTCCCTCAAACTTTAGAATTTAGCAAAGCACATACTATGAAATAACTTATTGCAAGAGCTGAGCCAACAAATGAGAGATTTTTGAGTTTTTAAGTTTCACTTTCTATGAATTTTAAATTCGTAAAATACATATTTTATAGAGAATACACAAAGACATATTCTGTATTTGCATAATATTTTAAAATTTACATGATGTAAAAGTGGGAAGCAGGAATGTACACACATATCTAACAAGAACAAATTGAGTTGAGTGATGGTATGGTGTTATACAGTTTGTTTCATCTTTTTGACATGCCTGGGGCCCCCTCTCCCAACACTTAATAAATACTCTGAGACGAGAACCACTCACAGTAGTTTCTGTATTCTGCTTCTTTTGCTACCCAGAGTCCACCACAGTTTGAAAATATTAAAAGGAAAATTCCAGAAATAAGCACTACATAAGTTTTAAATAACTTTCCCATGATATATTGTTATAATTATTCTATTTCACTATCAGTTATTATTTTTTCCATTAGTTAATCTCTTTCTGTGCCTAATGATTACGTGTACATCAGAAAAGGCACAGTGCAAACAGGGGTCGGTACTCTCCAGGGTTCTAGACACCCTTGGTATGTCTCCCAGGCCTCTCCCACACATACGGGAGGACCCCTGTGTTATTCTTTTTTGTTGTTGTTGTAGAGCATGACAGTTGGTAGGCGTTATAATGGCTTGTCGATAATTACAATGATGAATTAAATATATTTATCGTATCATTTAAAAATAATGCTTCTCAGATGAAGTCACAATTTTTTTTCTTTCTAGAAGATATAAAGGTTTTTAAAAATATGTTTAGTATTTTTTGATTAACATGTATTGATTGTATGTGCTAAAAGAATTCAGTGGAATATTTCTTTCTCTCTTTTTTTTTCCAGAGACAGGGTCTCATTCTGTAGTCCAGGCTGATCCCGAATCACTAGGTAGCCCAGGCTGGCCTTGAACTCACAACAATCCACCTTTTTCAGCCTCCCAAGAGCTGAGATTAGAAGTGTGCACCACTACACCTAGCTTATGTGGCACCGGGAAATTGAGCTCAGGGCCTTCCACTTGCTAGGCAAGCGCATTAACTGCTAAGCTACGTCCCCCAGTCCTCAGTGGGATATTTCAACTCACGTGTACAGCAATCACTAATGAATGCAAATGTCCTTATCCACACTCCTCCACCCTCTAGTAATCACGACTCTCCATTTACGGCAATTTTCAGCTTCTACACACGGCATTTACTTCCTGTGTTTAAATTACTTCACTTAACGTGACGTTTACCAACTCCATCTGTTGTCCTACAAATGACAGCATCTAGTTTTTTGTGTGGTTGAATAATATTCCATTGCAGAATATATCAGATTTTCTGTATCCACTTATTCACTGATAGAAACCCAGGCTGACCCCCATCTTCGGTACTGTGAACATGGCTGCAACAGACACCAACATGCAGGCATCTCTTTGGTATGTAGATTTCACTTTCTTTGGGTGTGGATCCAGAAGCGGAATTGCTGAATCATATCATAGGTCTAGTTTTAGTTTTGGAAGGAACCTCCACACTTGTTATTCCGAGTGGCTGTCACAGCTCTTAGTGATAACATCCTCACAGAGAAGGTAGAACCTGCCCTATGCTGACAACGTGTTAGTGGCCATGGCCACCGATAAACCAAGATCCTTCCCTCCATCGCAACATTCCTCTCACCACAGCATAAAGCCCTCCTGAGCCACTGAGCAGGGTGACCAAAGAGGACATCATTTTTTTTTTGGTGCCAACAGACAGGTGCCATTGCTCAAATAGACCCCTGGCTCTTCAAGATAAATATGTCACTGGCCAAGATCTAGTGGTCTCCAAAACACACATCCTTCCCACAGGACAGGTCCACTGGCCCCCGTCTGAGGAAATTAAGTTTCAACACTGGTCAGTGAAAGACTTGGGAGAGATGTATGAGGAAAAATTCAAAAGTGCACACACACACACACACACACACACACACACACACACACACACAGAGTGTGCCTACTCATGAGACGGAAATAGAGGCTGACTCGATACCAGAGCTGGACATTTCTATGGGTGGACATCAGTTGGACATGTGGGATTGTGAAAAGAGGAGATCCAATTCCCAGATGACCGGCACAGCCCCTCTCCTGGGGAAGGATGAGGGTCTGTCTGTAGGCCACCAGTGGCAAAAGCAGAAGGCGTTGGGGCTATCCCCAGGGTAGGTGGTGCTTGTCTGTGGAATTTTCCCTTCGGACGCCTGGGCTAAAGTGTCCACCACTTCCCCGTGTGGGAAGCTGAGATTTTTTGTCCTCTGACAAGTGTGGCTTCCTGAGGATGGAGCCTGCTAGGAGGAAATGCCCATTCCAGAGCCCAGTTAAGCTGCAGCCTTTACCAAAAATACAGTTTTTAAATTATGATTTCTTGTCTTCTTTTTTGCCAATCTTTATTCCTTCTATCCTACCTCATTTACTATGCATTGCAAATTATACTAATAAAAATAATTATTATGAGGAAAAATAAAACTCCAGTGGAATAAAAGGCGAAAAAACCCAAAACTCCACAAGCAGAGCTTACCCACTGTCATCCTCCCTTCGGAGGCGAGGAGGTGAGTCCCACACCCACCCTACCCCATTCTTCCCAACCAACCCTAAGCTGGGGTCAAAACGCAGTCATCCTCACCAAACTAGGAATTTCATCTTTTATATCTTTTAATCCGCAGTGAGGTACGAAGAGCTGCCTCCTTTGTCAGCTAGACTTCCTCCCTGCTGATGTCTGCATCTGCTTAACAGATATTGGAGCCAAAAACCCACAAGGCCAACTGGGAGGCAGGGGGAATTCCTTCGCAGGAATACAATGGAAAACTGAAGCGACGCTCCTTCCCTTCGCGGTGGCCGCAGCATTCATTCCAGGGCCGCGACACCCCCGCCCCGGGCTGCGCTCGGTTCCGCCTCCTCCCGGTCCTCAAGCTCAAGGGACCAGCCAGGCCTGAGCTTCGCTTATTTTTATTAGGAGGAACAGCAGCAGCGCTCCGCTTTGGAGAAACAAACGTTTGAGTCAAGCAAGGAAGCCGAGAACCTGCGCTCTCCGGGTGGCCTTTCTCTCTGGCTCACCCCCCTTCACCGTCCGGAGCATCAGCCCCAGTTCCTAGTCACCAACCTCATGCTAATGCGATGTGACATTCTCCGGCCTGGAATTTGGTCTTTCAGAGCCAGTTCTGCACCGCCGCGTCCCCTGTGACCTTTCTGCACTTTCCATCACAGCCCCCACCCCCACCTCTCCAGTTTCAGAAAGTTGAAGACAAAGACAGAGAGAGAGAAAGAGAGAGAGAGAGGAAGGCAGAGAGAGACAAGAAAAGGGTGGGGGAGAGAGAGAAGAAACAGACAGAAATAAAGATGAAGGGAAGGAGGGAGGAGGAAGAGCAAGATTTTATGCAGAGACAAATCCGTGTGAGGCGGGAGAGGAAAAAGTAAAAAGGAGAGAGATGCTAGAATACAGAAAGATGCCGGAAGGGTATATCTGGAGCAGAATGACTCTTCCTCTCTAGCCCAGATCTTTCTTTCACGGTTTATTGGAAAAATCACAGAGACCAACCGCCTAAGTCCAGCCACCTCCAGTTCCCGGGCCTCCGGCTACCACGGGCCCTCCTCCAGGACAGCTTCTGCGGCTGGGGACCCAGTCGCCTGCACCTTCTGCTGTTAAGGGCCCGGAGACCTGGAAGTGGGCTGTGGGCTTGTCTCCAGGGGGCTAAGACCCATCGTCGCTGCTCCCCCAGAGCCCCAGTCTGCCCAGATGCCAGCCCCATGGCTGTCAGCTGTCAGGAGTGACCGACTCCAAAGGTTCCCAAGAGACTGAGCCCATTGGGCCATTTCTGAGGCTCAGGAAAAGAAAGGGGGCACGTTGGAGTGCCTGCCTCGTAACTGAAGAGCTCTTTTCTTTTTTCAGCGTTTTAAGGCTTCCCTGAGGTGCCAGTTATGACTTTCATTCTTTAAAATTTATCCTAATACAAATAACATGAATAAATACAGCTATTTCCTGGACATCTGCAGGGGCATGGTTTCGGGGCTCCTGTGGGCACCAAAGTCTGCAAGTGTTGAAATCTTGTGGTGAAATGGAACAGTGTTTGCATATAACTTACGTTTTCCAGCATACCTGAAATAATCTCTAGATTATTTATAATATCTCATATGATATAAATACTATGTCAATAGTTATTTTTCTGTAGCTTTTAAGAAATAATGGCAAGAAAAACCTGTACATTTCAGTACAGATACAACTACTTATGTATTTGTGTGTCTAAGTACGGACGTATACATGTATTTATTTTGGGGGTTGAGCCAAGGGTCTTCACACTGAGCTACATCCCACCCCCTTTTTGATTTTTGATTTCGACACAAGGTTTCACTAGGTCACTAAGTTTGCCCAGACTGGACTTGAACTTGCTGTCCTCCTGCCTCAGCCTCATGAGTGCTGAAATTACAGGTAGGTGTATGCCACCATACACAGCTTGTGCGGTGCTGGGGAATCAAACCCAGGGCCTTGTGCTTGCTAGGCAAACACTTCAACTGCTGTGCCATTCCTCCGGCCCCCACAAGGAAATTTTTTAACTCACTGTTTTGGAGGTTGCAGGTGCACTCTTGGGGGAACCTGTCTGTTCTGCGTCTGGTGAGGATGCCCTGCCTGCACAACACCACGACACAGATGCAGGCAGGGGAATGCCTGGATGGCAAAGGGGCCAAGCACATAAGGGTGCCTCACGGCCTGCAGTCACGAGAGCTAGCCCACAACTGAGAGACCAGCATCCATCCCTTTGCGGAGGTTAAGTCCTCATGACCTACCTGCCTCACCTCTAAAGGTCCCAGCACCTTGGCACTCTTGAGGGAGCAGCTGCATCCCCGTAACTAGCTAACCTGAAAATCTGTCTGCCTCACAGAAGTGCAGTGTGAAATGTCTGCAGAGTCCCCCAGGTACCTTAGAATACAGGCTACCTGCCCCACTTCTGCAGATAGCTTTGATCCTATAGTTTCCCAATTCTGCCTAAAAAGTATCCAGTCTCATCACATTTTTAATTCTTTTTGGTTAAGCAGAAACCTGGAATATTTTAAAAATTAACTATAATGAGAGGGACACCGTGTATACACCCCTCCCACATGCCTTTAAATCTTCAAGTCCAGCGAGTTCTGACAGCGGGGTACATCACGAGCCACCTGTGGAGTGGCTGGGACATCTCTGTGATGTGAGGCACGCTGGGCAAAAGGCCCCCTTTGGTCCCTAACATTCAGGGCTGACACACTCAGGGCCACTCCTCACCCCGCAGGCCAGCATGGGCGCTGAAAGGGGCTACACAATCCTGTGAAGGTTGCTCTGTGTCTGGATTAAGCCCAGGGTCTTCATACTGAGCTTCATCCCTAGCCTGTCTTTTATTTTTTGATTTTGAGAGAGTAATTTGTCCAGGCTGTTCTCAAACTTGCCATCCCTCTGCCTCAGGCTTCCAGGGGGTGCGGGGGTTACAGGATTATGGCGTCAGGCCTGGTTTGATGTATATCAACTCATACTGCAGCAAAATTTAAGGTATGTTTACATTCTGAGTTAAAGATTTTTTTTTAACACTCGAGCAGTCTTCTGTACCACTTATATTTCAGAACAGAACAGTGCTGTGGCAGGTGTTGGTGTTGCTGGCACACATATTTCTATCTTGATGCTGAGTGGTTCTTTTTCTATATGCTAGTTTTAAATGAAAGCTTTGGTGATTTTAGAAAGCAAAGCTTGTCTGCCCTTTCCAAATGTGTAACTCTGCTCAAGGAATAGTAATTGCTTTCATTTCAAAGCCAATCCAGATATAAATGGAACTGAGGAGAGAGAAAACTTAAAAAGACATCTTTTTTGTGGTGGTGGTGATGGTGATACTGGGGATTAAACCCAAGAACATTACCCTGAGCTACGTCTCCAGCGCTTCATTTCATTATTCTAGTTTACATTAATTTGAGACGGGATCTGGCTAAGTAGCTAAGTTTCCCATGCTAGACTCAAGCTCGAGTTCCTTGTGCCTCAGCATCCCAGAATGCTGGAGTCACAGGGGTGTGTCATGAGCCTAGCTGGAAACACATTCTTAACCCAGAGTTTCAAGTGTCTACTCTTACTGATGTGCCAAGACCTGCCACAAGCCAACTAACCAGCAAAAGCAACGTCGTTTTTGGGCATCTGAGTTTTACTCCTGCGTAAGAAAGTGAGGCTGTGTTTCTTTCTTTTTTTTATATATTCTCCCCCCCCCCCCGCGCCCAAGACAGTCTAAGTTTTAGTGCTACACATAAAAATACTTTCCATTATTAAATGATTGCAGTGGATTAATTATACCACAGGGCTGACACCTCTGTAAGAACAAAGCTGGTGTCCATCCTCTGATTACTTACCATCCCAGTGGAGATCATGCTTGTACAACACATCCAGGGGTATCTTCCCTGCCCATCGGTGTGTCCCTTCTATCATGATCAAGGATATGAGGTTTCCACCCAGGAGAAGGGAAGGAAGGGGAAGCAGGTGTCCTCAGGGTAAAGAAGTAAGAGGATAACGTAAGAGAGGTTCCAAGCAGGTAGGTACGGATGCCCTTCCAGGGCAGGGAGGGAAGGGAGACAGAGCGGGAGATGTTCCCCGAGTCTCTTAAAAACAACTCACCACCCTGTCTGCCTCCACCTGGACACAGGTGGGTGAGGAGAGATGCTCTCAAGGAAGCCCAGGTGAGTGGTTGTGGCTTCCCTGTGGTTCCCCAGAAGCTCAAAGCTGGGAAAGCAGCAGGAGCTGTGGGGTACAGGAGAGGCAGGACTCCCAAATACCCTGGAGGAGGGGTGGGAAGAAATGGAGGGACTCTAGGACTGCTGGAGGCTTGGAGTGGATGGAGGTGTGATGGCCACAGCGTGGGAGGACCTCACTCAGCGGAGCTTGTCCACCTCAGATGTTGGCACTGAGCACTAGCAGGCTACCCTAAAGGAAAAGTGGACTTTGTTTGGGCTGATACAGCACCAGGAGCTTGAGAAAAAGACCCGAGAGTGCAGTAGAGAGTGTTCAGTTCACCAAGCCAGACACAGAGCAACCTTCAAGTGAGTGTGCAACCCCTGCAGTGCCCGTACTGGCCTGCGAGGTGAGGAGTGGCACTGAGTGTGTCAGTCCTGAATTTCCTGGGCCGTTAGCCCAGTGTGCTTCACATCATAGAGATATCCCAGTCACTTTCTTGTCACTGGGACATGATACCTGACATTGCAGCAGAAAGAAGGAAAGGTTTATTTTAGCTCATAGTTCAGAAGACTCAGTGGTCCCTAGCAACTGCAGCACGGCAGAAGCATGGCGGAGGACAGTTGGGCATCCCATCACAGCCAGGAAGCAGGGGGTATACCTTTCCAGGCCAGGCCCCAGGGCTCCACCCCTCTGGCCAGGCCCTGCCTCACAACATCACATGAGACCACCAGTGGGTTAATTCCCTGATGAGCATAGTCCTCCATGATCCAGTCTCCTTCCACATACATACATGACAAGAGGCCAACTGTCCTTGAGTTAATAAAACTGTCTGATACATAGCTGAGTGGTTTAAGAGTCCTCATGAGACCCCAGTCAGTGGGTGCTGCCAGCCTATTTTCCAACTAAGGTCACGGAGGCCTCAAGAGGAAGCCCACTGAGCTGTGAGCAGAGAGGCTGGGACAAGTCTAGACCTTCTGGGCTCTCATGAGGATCTTTGCTTCCCTCGTCTTCATTTGGGTGAAACTCCAAGCAAGGAGAGCCCACTGGCTGGCACTGGGGGCAACGTGTTTCCGCACATCTAAGTTGTGGGTTCACACTGACCTGCATGGCTTCCCAGACACAGCCGTGTCTCTCCCAACACAAGGATAAAGAGAGACGCCTTAAAGAAATGAGTCTCTCAAGATAAGAGACTTTATTTTTAGTTGTTGTTTGTAGTTTCCAAAAAGCATCCAAAACAATGGATTCAAGTCAAAATCCTGATCCCCTCCCTCATGTGGGTATCCTAGATCCAGGCTTTGGAGCCAGGGTTGGCACCTGACGCAGCTCACAGCTTTCCTCGCTGAGTTTTTGACACATTGCTGTGAACATGGCCTTCTGTATAGGTCAAGTCGAAAAGGTGAACCGCAAACATCCATGGCTCAGGCAAACATCCCCGTGAAGGAGAGCCCCTTTCCCTGGGCTGGCACGTGGTAACATTGTCCATGGAGCCTGGACGTGAGACATCAGCTGTGAGCTGGGGAGTCAAGTGTGATTTCCTGGGCTGGGGTGTTACCACAGGTTTTGGTCCAGGGCTCTGTTCCTGGGACACACCTCCGCCCATGATGAGAAGCCATAGCTTGAGCATTCTACTTTAGAGTATTTTTAAATATTTCCAAATAAATATGACTAAATCCATAAAAGACTTGAATACCTCAATGTTTGTTCACATTGCAAAAGATGTGTGTCCATACCGAGGTATTTCCAGAATGACCGAAACTTGTGACCAAGCCAGCCTCTTTGAGGAAACTTCTGGGGCAATGCAACAGGCAAATCCTGCATCAGGAAACATCCTGTGGTTTACAAACGCTCTTGGGAAATGAAGCTCTCGTCTTCTATTTATTTTCTGTGCACTTCTCCGTGGGAAATCCTTTGTTTTCTGGGTTCTTACTTTATAAGTATAACTCAGATCAACCTTCAGAAGCAAAAGCTAGTGCTTGTGTTCTTCTAAAACAGTGTTTGACCTTAGGCATGGAGACAAAACCTGTACAGCCATCAACAAAAACAAATCACCAGTAAGATGGCTGGAGATCCTTCAAGTGGTAAAACAGAGACTAATCGTTCCCTAGAGCAGGTTGGACCCTCCATGTACTAGTCCTTCTTTTGAGACCTTGGCAAACCAGCTTTCTGTGGGCTGAGCCAAGTCTGCTTGAAGGAAGACTTGCATGTTGCCAGAGGCAACTTGAACACCTGAGGTGTGGCAGGTCAGCTGGGAAGTCTGGGAGTGTCTGTCTTAGAGACTCACAGGCGCACCAGAGCACTTGAAGAGGCAGGATAAGGAGGCACCACATGGCGCCTCTCATTCTCAGACCCAGTGATGCTCAGGATGTGCCTGCTTGAATATAATGTGCAGTTGTGCACTGACTTCGCAGCCGCTAGGCAGTAACATGTCCACAAGTAAGTGGATTTTATAGGAACGATGTCTCTATCATAAATTATTAGGAAAGCCTGCTTTCTCAAATGAGTGCCCCAGGGGATGAGCACACAATCTTGTCAGGAAGCCCTCAGCAAGCTAGTCCAGATGCTCAGAAACATCTAGGGTAAATGGTATGCTGGACGCTCAGACCAGCTGGAAGTGCCAAGCTTTGAGTTTGCAGGACACCTCAAGATTGTGCTCGGGCAGCCTCCGGACACACTCAAGAGGTTGTCTGTCGGCTGCCATGTTGCTGGCACCACAGACGTGTGTGTTAGGAGGCTGATGACCACAGTTTCCAGGGACAGCCTCCTGCCTCCCACAGGGCTTAAGTATGTGCCCACGTCTGACTTTTCTCTGTTTCACTGAGGTATAATTAAGAACACAAAATTCAATGAATTTAAGGATACAACATGATGATTTTATATACATATATATTGTGAAATATTTACCATAATCAAATTACTTAACATATTCCATCATCTTCTATTATTACTCTGTGTGTGTGTGTGTGAGAGAGAGAGAGAGAAACAGTGTGTGTGTGTGTGTGTGTGTGTGTGTGTGTGTGTGTGTGTGATGAGAACATTTAAAATAAACCAGACAAAGACAAATATTGTATGATCTCACTTACGACTTATATGTGAAATCCTAAAATATCAAACGGGTAGAAACAGAGAGTAGAATGATGGCTACTAGAGGTTGGGTGGGGAAACAAGCAGACAGTGGCCAAGAGGTAACACTTTCAATGTATAAAAAGTTCTAGATCTCTCTCTCTCTCTCTCTCTCTCTCTCTCTCTCTCTCTCTCTCTTTCTCTCTCTCTCTCTCTCTCTCTTTCCCACAAGGCCCCACCAAGCCTGCTCGAGGCTTCCCACTTTGGCAGCTGTGGATCCTCTAAGTTCTCTGTGTTGAGGTTGACATCTGTCAGGCATGTTCAATCTATGGCCCACTGTTTTTTCCCCTTCTTTTTGAGTGAAGAAGAACTATTTTAGGTCACATATAAATTATATAGTGTAGCCTATGTACTGTATGTAGTTCTAAAACTGGTTTCACATTTTTCATTATTATGTTTTTAAAAATCAAAGGCAAAAAATGACAGGCATCTGGGCCTGATATAGATCCAGAGAGACCCTAGGCCCCGCTGAAAGCGGTATGTGCCTTTGTGTCCAGGTGTGGTTTGCCTTTTGTTTTACCAATCAACTTACATTTATAAACTCTTAAGGTGTTTATTTGTAGATTTATGAATGCCTTGAGTCTAATAGTTTTTTTAAATCTAAAAAGCACATACAAACAAGACAGACATAATCATAACATAGACAGTAAAATGGCTTAAGCTTTTGTTGTTTTAATTAACCAGTTAATGAGCAATCTTATACTTTAAAATTTTGTACCATTTAGCAATTTGCAGACAGAAAATATGTAACAGACACATATTCTCATTCAGATTTTGATGAAAGATTTATGACTTTTTTCCAATTAAATAATATCTATTATTTTATTAGATATTTAAAACTCAATAAAATGTAATGAACAACACAAAAGAAAATATTTATCAAAGGCAAGGTTACTCTTTTTTTAATTAGTTTTACCCTGTTATTGAGAATATAATCAATAACTTGAGCCTTAAGTAAGGAACACACAGATTTTTAGCAAAAGATGTTTAGTATTTTATCCCAATTATAAATAATCCAGATATTTTATTTAACTTAAAGAGATACATCTGTAGTCTTTGTAAATATCCAACTCATTTAAATGTAGACAACATTTTAAATTATTTTTGAAAAAGGGTCTCACTGACTAGGCTGAGTTTAAACTCGTGGCAATTCTTATGTTTTAGCCTCCCTACTGCTGGGATTACAGTCTGGTGTCTCCGTGCCCACCTGATCTTTACGGGCTGCCGCAGGAATTAGCACAAGGGCTGGCTCTTGCTAGGCCAGCATTCTAACAGCTGATTTAGGCCCTAGGCAAGCATTTTAACCACTCTCTGAGTTGCGTTCCAGCCTGTTGAAGACTGGGACTTGCTGCAGTTCTTTAGTTCTTCAGTTTTCCCAGCTCTGAGGATTTCAAGTTAATTACCAATAAGACAGCTCAGAGTCCAAAGGAAGACTCAAAACAAGTGAAAATGTATTGTAGACTGTGAGAAAGAGAGGAGAGAGAATGTTCTTAAAGCAAGCTCGAGGGGGGTCTTGATTGAGATTCCGTGCTCAAGATAGTTAGTCTGGACTCTTTTTAAAGTTTTCAATCTGTTTGTGTGTACAGCAGTTTGGCTTTCTATACTGAGCCAGCTGTAGCTGCAAAAAATACACTTGGCCTATAGCTGTTTACTCTCTGTTGAACAGAGAATGGAGAGGGAATGGGGAGTCTCTTAGTCTCACTGTGGTCCTGTGTCCTTGGCTGTTCCTCAGAGGGGTGGGGGGAAGCCATAACTCACATCTGTCCTCATGGCTGCTGGAACATTCTGCCCTGGCCTTTGATCAGTACTGTCCTAATCTCCTATCTATCAGAGCCCATGACTAATTTTATTTTTACCTTTGAGACCAAAAATGAGCACATTTATATATGTATACATTTAATTATTTTAGATTATATTATTTAAGACATGCATATATATTACTTAATTCTGAGGAGAGAGGAAACAGAGAAGTTATCTATCTATAAAGGAAAAACTAAAGCCCATTAAATTTTATGCAAGTGTGCTTTTTGTTTTTGAAGGGTCACTCTTTATAAAGGCTGCTCTTTAGTGGTCCCTGTGCCTGAGGCTAATATTTTAAACCCAGATTAATAGACAGCTGAACAGACATAACATAATCAGAATCTACTTTTTAGATGTGTTGGTCAAGTTGCAATAGTTTTTCTGATTCTTTTATGCTTTTAGATTTCAGTTAAAATATGGTATCATTTGTCTTTTAGGGCTTTTAGTTTTTGCACACAAAAAGTCATCAATTCTGATGCAAAGCTTCCCACTGAGGAAATGGTAAAGTTAAATTGTCTTTAGATGGCCTTATTACTTGCAAGTTGAATTTTTATAGTTGTCAAGGCAGGCTGGGATGTTAAGGCAGTTTATCTCCACATATTTTTCCCTTCTTAGAGTTTGTATTTCTCATTTTCTTGAGAATTGTAGGTTGTTTTGTGTTATTAAGAGGTATATGTTTTTGGCCAGATCTACTTGCTTTTTTTGTGGAGAAGTAGGTCTCTTAATTGTTACCTTAGGATTGGTTCCCACCACATGTGTCTTGGGTTTGTTCTGAACATTCCTAGGAAACAGGAGGAGGCCCCAAACACTGGGTGCCTAATTCCTTACATGTGTCTTCCTAGGAAAGCCAGTAAATTCCTTCTAACCCAGGAATGGGGTACCTTGTTGGAATTCCCTATGGGGCTGCCACACATCGTGGGTTGTCTCCCCCTAACACTATTTCTCTGATGATCCAGACGGAGCTATCATCCTTCTCTTTGGAGCCTTTTCAGACACTCATGAATTTTCTAAGCTCTGGGTACTTGTAATACACAAAATTGCCTCAGGAAAACAGAATAGCTCATGGAGGAAATGTCAGGAGACTAAAGCCAATTATCAATTAATTGTAAAAGCAACATTTTGAAAATAAACCAAACGCCTTTACATTTGGTTGCAACCAAAACATCTATAGAGATCTCAAAGCAAAAACAAAACAAAACCAAAATTGTGACTATTGGAGAGATGTCAATTTGAGGCAATCGGGAGCCGTGCCTAGACTGGGGTTTGGGAACCATGCCTAAATTAGGCCGTTGGGAATCAGCCTGGATTAGAGTGTGAGTGGTTTGTGGGTCAACAAATGAGGGAAGAACACCCACCCGGATGTGGGAGGCCCGGCTGGGAACTCAAGCTATGTAAAAAGAAGGAAAGAGAAATATTGTTGAAGCCTCTTCATCCAGGAAAGCTCTCGCCTTCACAGTCGTCTATGGACACCGACTTGCTACACACCACAGGTCTTCATCACGGATTCTCTCCAGTCTTGACTTGCACCTTTCTGCCTGTTGCTGATCTTCAGTCTCGGCTCTTTAGCACCGTTCTTGGAAGAACTGAGATCCACAGCACTCTCACTGGCTGTCCTGCAGTCCCAGGCGGGTGTTCTACCTCCTGGTGGGGGAGCATCGGACCCTCCAGCTCTCGTACATGTAGGCCACCATCTTGGGCTATGTCTATCTTCAGACTTGTAAGCCTTCCAGACAGATCCTTTTTGTTATAATTTCTGCAAATTTTGCCTTTTGTAAGAACCCAAAGCAATACAAAAATCAAACCAGATCATGTTATATAGTCAGAAAACTAGAAAACCAAATAGATGTCAGACAAAATGCTTTCAAAGTAAACAAAGGATTCCTTAAACCAAATTTTGAAAGCAAAACAAGGTTACTCTAAAACAGACAGGTGCTACTTGAAACCAGCTTGGAATAAGCTTTTGGGGCTCTCAACCAAACGTGCGGGAGGTCTGTGCCAAGAAGGAAGTCTTGTCAGGTCCACCTTGAGAAGGCAAAGCCGGGGGCAAAATACAGAGCTCTAAATGTCAGAACTGGCGCTGCTGTGGACTGCTCCTCCGGTGAAAGATGGTTAGTTTTCTTAGGCCCCACGTTGCAAGGTGCCAACAACTGTCAAAGCAAAAACATTACTTGTGCCTTAAAGAGAAAAGAGATAGTTTATTCTGAAGCCAAATATGAGGGACCTAGGCCTGGGAACACAAATTCAGGTTTGCCCAAATAGCATGCTCCAAAGAGTAGCCGTTACACACAGTGTTTATAGTGACAAGTAGAATAAAATCATAGATTAAAGCACAACTTGAAAACATCTGTGGAAGCATCTGGTAGTTGGGTCACCCTGAAGAGGGGAAGTCCCTGCTACAGGCTTCAGATGGCATCTAAGGGTGTTCTTAGCTATTGTGTTGGTGGGAAGCTTTTGGAAATCTTGCTTTCACAACTTAAATGATTATATAGTTATTACAGGAATGTTACATATCAAAGGATCTATCACAGGATGTTAAGTCACATGCAGGGGGGAAGGATAACCGATGTGGCCATGGAAAGGTCAAGACGGCCTCTGATAATCTGGCTGTGCAAGCATCCCAACCTTTCTATAAAAGGGGAAATTCTCCAAGGGGAAATTCAATTAGCTGATCCCTAGGAGGCTCATTGTGAAGTAGGCTGTTCTCAGGGAACTTCAGTTATCACACATTAGAAAGCTGTTGGACAATATTTCATAAAATTAACCAAGGCCTGGTCGTGCAGGCCTGTATCACAGCACTCCAGGAGCTGAGGCAGGAGGATAGCAAGTTCAAGCCTAGTCTGAACAACTTAGTGTGATCCTGTTTCAAAATAAAAATGGGTTGGAGATGTAGTTCAGTGTGAATGCCCTAGAGTCAATCCCCAAAACCACAGAAATTAAATTGAAAAGTAAACAGAAGCCCTTCTTATGATCCAAATATTTCTGTCATAAATATATTACAAAAACAAAAGTGTGTCCATCACAAAACTTATAAAATAATATTCATTGTAGCTTTATTCATAATAGCCTAAGTTGGAAAACAATTCAGACGTGTTCTCTATAGCGTGGATAAACACGCTATTCTCACTTAATGGAACAAACCACTGATACACCCGATGGACCTCAAAAACTTTATGCTAAGTACAAGAAGACAGACTTTGCCCCCTCCTCACCCTCACAAATGTTTTCCTACTGTATTTCAGCCCATTCCTTCTTCTTGAGCCAGAGAAAGGAGTTCACAAGCGACAAATTAAGAGGAGAAAAGGCATACAATTTTTTTTTTATGTGCACGGGGCTACTTCTCAGGATCTGGACTATAACTCAATGACGTATAGAAGCTGTGTCTTCCTCATAGGCAAATTACACAAAGGGAAAATGACTTCAGAGGGGATTGGTGGAACTGAAGAACAGGGCGTGAGCAAAGCAAACTTCCCTCTGCAGGGCTGCTAGGAGAACCTGGAAAAGACCAAATAGGAGAAAAGGGAACAAATTTACTAACACGTAAAAGGAGAGGGGAATTTCAGGAGTGTGAGATTGCCATCCGTTCTTGTGAAACTGAGAACAGGAGAAACGAATTGATAAGGATGGCGGGCAGAGAGTTTCCGCAGACACATCAGGAGAGCTCCTTCGCTCTGAAACAATGTATCCATCTTAGGAGCTGACATCCTGACATCTTATTTTGTGCCTTGATTTTATTCCCCAGTAGTAAATCCTTTGCTTTCTGAAAAGCACTAATTACCATAGTTGAAGACATTTACTCTGAAAGACCCAGATCAGTTTCCCTGAGTTTCCCGAGAACACCTCCAAGAACTTCTCCATTACAGATTTGCTAGAGGTAACTTCAGGGAGTCTCTCACCTTGTCCAGAAGAATAACATGGGGCTAATACTAAACACTGATGCAAATCAGGTTTCCATTCTCACTACATGACTGTCACAGGTGACTGAGTTGACTTTGGGAAGAGATTAACACAGCTTTGTGACAGCACACGTTGCACAATTTCTTTACCTTCAGGTGACAAGAGGCACACGGGAGAAGCACGGGCGTCCTTCTTACTAGCAGAAGGCATGCATGAGCCCAGAAATATGGACCTTTATAGGGAGCAAATTGCAGGAGTTCCCTGAAGAATTGCTCCATGCTGACCCCAAGTTCAAGAGAGATAGGCTTCGTATACCAAACCGAGGGAACACTGCATCATGTACCCCATTTAACGGGACAGTGCATTTTTGTCACCGAAACGAGAACTAAGAAATATCCTAGCAATACAGAAGCTTGCAAGAACTTCCAGCCCTACGCATCATCAGATTCAGGGTAAGCGCCAACGAATAGTATTTTATTTCATTTTGCCCATGTATGTGTTTTTTTTTTCTTTCTTTCCTTCTTTCTTTCTTCCCTGCAGTGCTGAGGATTGGACCCAGGGCTTTGTGCCTGCCAGGCAAGTGCTCTACTTGCTGAGCTATATTCACAGCTCTTTGATTTTACTTTAAAAATGCTCTTATGTCTTGATATCACTTTGATATCTTCATAGATCTTGTTTGTAAAAACTAACTTATGAACAGTAATTGTGTTAAACCAAAATCCTTAAAATAGTTGTTTTTATTAAAGGATGATGTTACAAACTGGTTCAAGAAAGGAGAATCCAGTTAGCAATGCACAAAACATATCTTTCAATTTTTTAAATGCATATGTGGCTTTGTGGAAGAGAAAAAGCACAGATGGGTTCCTCAACTGAGGGGTGGAATAGGGAGGGTGTCAGTGAGAAACTAGGTCCAACATAATTTAGAATAAAGATCAGCCACTCAAATAGAGGTGGCCGAGTCCATTCCTCACAAACAAGTACCAATCACTAAGAAGGTAGTGGCGTGTGTTCTAGGCAGGGATAGGAAGAGTTAAAAAGATACAGGTGCTGGCCAACTTGACCTAAGACCATCATGACATGAATTTAAAAAGTGGTTAAGTAATTCAAAGTTACAGACAATCCAGATGAACTTGTTCTTATTATATTATCATTATGATTATGGTTTCATTTATAATTGCTATATGATTCTAATACAATTCTTAAAGTTTAAAAGTATTTAAGGGTGGTGATCTATTCTCATTGTTCAAATTTTTTAAAATAGAAAAATAGAATATAGAGAAGAGTGTCCTGCCATCCCTGTGCCCGGCTCCAATGTTCTCCCCAGAGGCAGTGATGTGTGTGGTGCTCAGATTCAACATTAGTGGGCACACGCCTCTGTGCGTATGCACATCTGTGCCAATAAGCACGCGCTATTCTGACTCCCATGTTTCCGCACACAAATAGTAGCCAATTGCACACACTAAGCTGTCCTTCACTGTCTTTTCTTCCACTTGACCTATCCCTCAAGATTGTCCTTTAATGGTGAGCAAAGGTTGTTCCTTCTTCGGATCATCCTATTACCTAGGTGTACACCCCATCTGTTGGGTGACAGATTCCTCCAAATGGAATGCTCCCTCCTCTGAGGAAGGAGGCTCGGGAGTCTCAGCAAGAGGCTAGGTGAGGCCACAGGACTGAGCCCCACCTGCACCTGGGCATGCAGCCACGCAGCCACGTGCTCATCCACGGCCTGTGGCACGTGCTGGCCAGCCTGTGATGCGTTCTCAGGCCTGCGTGGGGATAAAGATGCCCCTTGGATATCTAAAGGCACTGAGGCCTCGGAGAAGTCCCGAGAACAAGAGCAAGAGAAGCAGGTGCCAAGACAGGGAGGCGAGTCCCCAGACAAGAGCAGCAGCAGTCCGGGAAAGTAAGTCCAGGGAGACAGCACATCGCTTTCATGAGGCGGCGTCTTCACTCGGGTGGCGTTTTGGTGATGCAACTGACCCCTCACCATGCTCAAGCAGGTAACTTTTCACCTGTCCCTCTGTACACGATCCCACACCCATACTCCTGTAAGCAACCTCAATAAACTCACTGATTCACCACATTGGACTCTGGTGTGATCATTCCTTTTACCTTCTGGCTGAAACCCCTTGGGCGGATGGCATTTCTGCACGTCTCCCTGGAGTTTCACACAGCACCATTAGGTAATGTCTCAACTCATCCTTTGCTACTAGTCACTACAATGAAATGTATAATCTTGGCTTAGCTTTTGCCAAAATTATAATATCGTGTTTGTATATAGTCAGCATTATTGATTATGGGTTATGGTTCCTTGGTCACACTTCCTATGTGACAAAGAGATTTTTCGAAAATTCTCCAATAAGCTACTGCAATGGTTTTATTTAATTACTAGACTTTATTCTTAGGGCGCTTTTATGTTCAAAACAAAATCGGGTGGAAAGTGCAGAGTTTCTGCTCATTCCCTCCCTTCACCTCTCTTCACTGCTTCCTCTGCTCCCGACACACCACACCTCAGCAGCTCGGGTGTCCCTGCTGATGAACCTGTAAAAACACATAGTCACAACCCCAAGCCCACGGCTTACATTAAGGTTCCTTCTCAGTGCTGCGCATCCTATGGGTTTTAATAAATATATACTGACATAAAGAATGGTTTCCATGGCTGTTGTATAACTTTCTGTTGTTGTTGTTGTTTGTTTCGCATGTGAAAGCATTTCAGAGACGCTGGTCATGTCTGTGTACAGGTACAGAAAGGGTTACTTTTGTACTTGGGACTGAGCCCAAGGCTTTTGTCAGAGCTACATCTGCAGCCCTTTATTTTGGGTCTCACTAAGTCACTAAGCTCCTCAGGCTGAGCTTGGACCCGTGATCCCCCTGCTTTAGCCTCCCAGAGTATGCACCACCACGCCTGGCTAGATGGACAAAACTCCTTGACAGTGGCTAGCTCTGGAACCTGGGCAGATGTCCAGACACACTGCATGAGCCAGGTGACAGGCTCTGGGAGGTGAACTGCAACAGAGGGGTGACACTCAGGGACACATGGGAGCTGGGGTAGTACTCAGGATTGTGTCCTGCTGCCAGGCCTTTGACACCGAGGCCTGCTGGTTCGCAGTCTCATCCTGAGAACAGGTCCTTCACCCAGCTCCTTGCCGAAAGACCAGCTCCAAGAGGCATCTCCGAGCTCTTGCAGCAGCAGGGAGCAGTGGCCCAGGCAGGTGTGCCTCCTGAAGGCCAGGTAGAGGCAAAGCTCTGCGAGGACGGCTCAGGAGGAGCCCCTTCTGGAGGCGGGGTAGAGGGAGGTGTGGCGCCAGGTCACCGCACCCAGATCTAGGACGGCCCAGATGGATTGGGCAGCCACCCATGACTTCTTGTGTTCCTGGGCCCCCCACTCCTCCAGCACCCTGGCCTTCTCACTCCCTGGAGAGAATACCCAGGTTCAAATGCCTCCAGAGAGCAGCATATTGTTGGTCCTTGGGACTAGGCAGGCCTCCTCGTGGAGGCTCCAGATGCGGCCATAGCCACCAGCGCACTCCAAGCGGACGACTGCTCGGGTGGCCAGGAGACATTGTCCCTTGAGGATGATTGCTACTGTATGGAGATTTCCTCAGTTCTATTCTGTGTATTCATAAATGTCTTTATTTTTAAGGTGAGTGTCTTGGAGTTTTATATTTGGTCCCCTCAAACAGTATCTGCCTTTCACTGATGCATTTAGGTTATTGACATTTAAAGCAGTATTCATACAGTTAGATTATCATCAACCGCATTTTCTATCTTTTTATGAAATTCTTAATTCTTCTGCCCTGTAATTGCCACTGCGCCATGATGTGCCTGTGGTACATAATAATCCCATCCAACTCGGACGGTGCACGTGCGTGCCACACCTCGAGGGTGTTTCTCCTGCTTTCCCAGGTCCCTTCCCTCCTCCCCGAGTCCTATCAGCTCTCTTCTATTTTGCTCTCTTAGTTAATTATTTATATTTTGGGTTTCTGGCCTACACTTTCACAGGTAGTGAAAGCATCTTCTGTCCAAGTATTTCCAGTTCCTCCCTCTCACCATGGCCGTCTTTTCCTTTTCCCTAGCTGTCATCACCAATAGCTGCTATTATATTAAATAAACTGTTATCGTTAGATAAGAGAATTAAGATTTTATCTTACCTGTACTTATGTCTCTCTAGCATGCTTCTTTTATGTGGACCTTACTTCCTGGCCTCTGTCATTTTTCTTCTCTCTACAGAATTTCTTTTCATATTGTTAGGTAGATCTACCATAGACAAATTCCCTCAATTTTTGGGTATCTAAGAATGTTTTTATTTCTCCTTTACTTGTATGTGTGTGTGTGCACATGTATGTGGGTAGAGCTATGGACCAAACTCAGGACCTTCACACTGAGCCCATCCCCAGCCTGGTTTATTTTTATTTTTTAAATTTTTATTTAGTTTTACAACAATATCTTTCTCAGTCACCAAATTGCCCAAGCTGGCCTCAAACGTGGGCTTCTCCTGCCTCAGTCTCCCTGAAAGCCAAGGTTGCAGGCATAGCCCCCATGCCTGGCTGGCTTCCTTCACTTTTGAGCAATAATTTCATAAGGTACAGAGTCTTCATTGGATGAGTTTTATTCTTTTAACAGTTTGATCACGTAATTCCACCCTCTTCTTTCCTACATGGTGTCTGAAGAGAAACATGAAGTGGTTCTTTTCATTGCTCTTCTGTAGATAAGACATTTTATTCCTCTAGCTTCTTTCAGGACATTTTCTTTTGTTTATTTTCTGTAGTCTGAATCTGATATACTTAGGAGACCATATATAGGCATTCATCGTTCTTGATATTCTCCAAGCTTTCTGGGTGGATTTGTTATATATATATATATATATATATATATATATATATATATATATATATATTTTTTTTTTTTTGAAAAAATTCTAACATTATGTATTAGTGTGGGTCTTCTCAAAGGCAAAATTTACAGGTTTTATAACAAAAAGGAAATATTAGGAAGGCTTACAAATCCCAGGATCAAGGCAGTCCAAGATGGCTACCCAGCCGTGAAGTAGATCTCCTGTCAGCGACTGCAGGACAGCGGGTGAGGTGAGTCCGCTGCAGATCTTGGTTGTTCGAAGAACAAAGGCAAAGACAGAAGAGCAGCGACGGGCAGACAGGCACAAGTCGAGACTGGGGCAAATCTGTGATGAAGATCTGTGGCGCGTAGCAAGTCGGCGTCTGTGGACAATCATGAAGGTGAGAGCATTCCCAGAGGAAGACGCTGTGACAATCTTCCCTCTTCCTTCCTTTTACACCGTTGGAGTTCCAGTTGGCCGTCCCACATCTGGGTGGGTGCTCTTCCCTCATTGGCCGGCCCACAAGTCACTCACACTCTAGTTCGGGCCGGTTCTCAATTCCCAGTCTAGGAATGATTACCAAACCCTAATTTGGGTGTGGTTCCTAATTCCCCCAAGTTGACAAATCTCTTCAATGGTCACACATTATTACCTCAAAAATTCTTCTGTTCCTTTCTCTTTCTTTCCTTATTCCTTTCTTTCTGGTATTGTTACATGGCCCTGCAGTCTCACATACTTTTTTCAGCCTGTGTCCTTTGCCTCAAGCTCAGAGAGCCTTTCCTCGGTGTGTCCAGTCAACCAATTAGCCCATCCGAGGTGTTCCCAAGTCCTGTGATAGTGTTTTTAATTTTTGCTTTTCCCTCTTTTATTCCTAGAATTTCCATCTTTCTGTTTACGTTGCTCAATCTTTTTCTCTTTTTGCCTGCGGTCTGCCTCTTGCCCTTCCAGCTACAGCACACTAATACTAGTCATTGAAAATTTACGGCTTGGCAATTTGAATACTTCTGCCCTATTGCTCAGCGTTCTGAGTTCTGGGACCACAGGCATGTGTCTCTCGCAGCTATTATGTGGTGCTGGGGGCTGGAACCTGAAGTCTTCCATTTCCTAAGCAAGGGCCCTGATCACTGAGGTCTGCCCCCCAGGCCCTGTTAAGTCTTGTTAAACTGTGTTGTCTGCCTTTTCTTATGCCTTATAGTAGTTCGTTGGAAGTTCTTTAATTGAAAAGGATTTCGCAGAAATGTACTGGTAAGGTGTCGGGTAGGAAGAAGCATCTCAGATCCTTTGATCAGGTTTCTGTCTTTTAATAAGCCTAGAGCCCTGGACCAGAACTTCCCAGATTGGTTCACTTTCTCCACTGAGGAAGAGCCCAGAGAGCTAGAGGAGGCCAGGCAGGGCAGTTCTCCTGTCCCGCCTGGAAGGCCGAAGTGGGCTGGAGCGGGGCATTCCCCTTCCCCAGGTTCGTTAGATTCTAGCAAAACCAAAGTTAGCCAGGCTCTGCTGAAATAATTTAAGAGCCAAAATTTTAAAAGAAGAGTAGAATGTTCTGGTAGTGTTCAATAATGCTACAAGTCTTTCTCCCTTGCTGGAAGTAGAGGAGGTGTGCTCCTCTGATATTTGTCCTGAGAAGCTGGTGGGGCTCTTGGAGACAAAATTCTGGAGAGAGTGTGCCTTACCCCCAGCCTCCCACAGCATCTGTCCTCCAGGGCTTTTCCTCCAGGCCAGGCCAGGCTCAACCTCCAGAACTAGTCCCTCCCATCTTCCCAGACATGGCCGGCTCCTCGGTGCATTCTGCTCCAGGTCAACTGGGATTCTCCAGGCTGGGCTGTGCCTCCAGCTTTCCAGATGGTGACTCATCTTATGATGTGGCTGATTTGTAGCTTTGCAGCTTTTTTTCTTTTTTTCCTATCCTGAGAATCATTGGGATTGATGAATTTCAAGCTCCGTACATATTAGACTCAATTGTCTGCTTTAAACACTTAAAAATAAACATTGAAATCTTTGTGTAAATTGTAAGCTATATATATGATTTTATTTTTTCCAATTGGTCCATTATATGTCCTAAGGCACTTATTAAATAATACATCTTTTTCGCATCTGTGAAATGTTCCTTCTATGGCTGGTGAATTTCCACAAGCCCATAGAGTTGGTTTTGGACATTCTACTAGGTAACATTGACCTGTCTACTCATAGACAAATACTGTGTCTACTCGTAGACAAATTTTAATTACTATAGCTACAAAATGTGTTTGAACAGCTGGTGGGATTAGTCCTTTGTCTTTATTTTTATTTTTCAATATTTTATGCTTATACTGTCTTATTTATTTCTTCTGTAAGAACCTCACCTAGGTAGAAAAAAATCAAAATTATTTTTATTTGGTGCCAAATGATTTTAGAGTTTAACTTATAGGGAATTAATATCTGTGAAATATTGAGTCTTCTGGTCAGGGATACAAGGACTCTTTCCAATTGGTAAGGTCATTTTTAAAGATTATCTTCAGAAAAATTTTGTAGTTTTCGCATAGAGTTTTCCCATACTTGTGCACAGTTGTCATTTTTCTTCACATTTTAGGTGGGCTGTTTCCTTCCATGTAGCTTTTTCGATCTGTTGTTGCTTTTACATATTTAAAGTTATGAAACTCGGTACATTGCTTTTTGTGCCAAGGCACTTTTTAAACTTTTCTTTTTTATAATTATTTTCCCCAGAAGATCCTCTAATTTTCCAAGTGTAAACTGAATACATAGCATATAAATTCTGTAGGAGGTAAAACTGATTATAATATTTTACTCTTAGAATTTTTATGATTCAAGTTTCTTACTAATAATTCTCATTGTATTGTTATTGTGTGTCTAAGTCACCTGTAAATAATGATGAAAGTGAACATCCTTAGTTTATGACTTGATTTCACATATCAGTACTTCTCAACAAAAAGACTGTGACTGTTTGGACATTAAGATAGGGATATTTTATATTAACAATGTCACCTTGATTCCTCCCTATTAAGCAGATTTTATCATGCTTATTGGATTTTATTTAATGTCTCCCAGCATCTGTGGAAATAAGAACACAAAGTTTTTCAACTAAGCACAGAATCACATTAATAATTTTGAATACTGAGTCACTCTTACATTTGTGGAGCAGCATTATTAGTGAATTGCTATTTTAATTTGATGCAGGGTTCTATTTAGCAATATTTTATTCATGAATTTTAAACTAATCTTTATAACTGGCTCTGACTAATAATTTTCTTTTGTGCCATCTTGTTGAGTTTAATTATTGTGCTCATTTCATAAAAATGATTTGGAGATACCCTTCTTTTTTTTTTAGTTGTAGAATACATTTATTCAATGGCATTGAGAGTGTTACTAAATCAAGGTTTGGTCAAATTGTCTTAAAATGATGGTAGCTAGTGATTTCTGGAGATTTAACTGATAACATTTTTTTGTTTCCAGTATGAAAATCAGTTTCTATATCTGTCAAATGAGTTTTAATAATTATATATTCATAGGACATTATTTTGTTCAGGTTTTCAGACAAAAGTACTGAAAAAAGTACAAGCTCTCGACAGATAACGTAATTAACACCTTATTTACACACACGCACACACACAGAGAGAGAGAGAGAGAGAGAGAGAGAAACAAATATACCTGCAATAACAACAAAACCCCTAAAAAATAAATATCTAAACAATTGCTCTTCAGACCCTGCACATTGAAGGTCATGACCTAAGTGACATGGGCCCAATGCTTTAGCTCGGGGTGGGGGTTGAGGATGTGGAGTTGAGGGTCTGCAGTGACTGGAGACACCACGGGCAGAACACTGGAGAGGACACACACAGAGAGACACGGAGTTCCGCGGCTGGCCTCCAGCATCCTCACTAGAACTACTGCTTAGCATGGAAGTGTGAGGAAAATACTTGAAGCTAAAGAAAGAACCACCAGAAAGGATTAGAGGAGGAAGTTCCTAAATTGCACACGTTCCTAAGAATACTGCCTCTTTCTATCAGCCAGACTACAGAAACTTATTTTATATGAAGAGCAAAATACATGGAGGAAAAATGCATTGAAAAAATGTATTGAAAAAGTAAACGAATTATCAGTGCGCTCTAAGGCCATTCCACACAGCCTAGTAAACGAAGTTCCTTGTAGAGGGGATGGAGGCAAAGAAGATGCTGATAAAATCTGGCCATACATTTACCAAATTTGATGAAACCTTAAGATTCAAGAGCCTCATGGAAGCCTGGTTACATTAAACAGAAAGCATGAGGTTGTGACTATCAAAGTGCTCAAAACTTCAAAACCATGACAAAAGAAAAATGTTAGTCATCTAGAGGGAGATGAGACACTCTATAGGCAGAGGAACTAAGATAAGGATAACATCAGAGTCATCAGAAATAATGCAAATGAGGAATCAATATGACAATATCTTTAAAGAACTAAAAGAAAAAACTGTCACTTAAAAATGCTACCAAAATCGTTTTCAAAAATAAAGGTCCAATAAAGATATCTCAGACACACAAAAGCTACCACATAAGTCCCAAATAGAGCTAGGTAGACCTGTAATCCCAGCACTCTGGGAGGCTGTTCCTTTATGATCGGCACCATAGATAGATATATAGAAAGATTTCTCAAAAGAGACAGAGAGATAAGCAAGCCATAAATTACCAAAATTAAGGAGAAAACTGACGTTGCATCAGAATGTAAAGACACTAATCAGACAAGAGCAGGACATTATGAACAGTGTTATGTCAGACCATGTGACAATTCAGACGACATGGTCAAAGTCTTTGAAAGACAAAACCAACCAATGTTCATTCAAGAACCACATAACTCTAAACCCTAAATACTTAACCCTTGAGACCCCAAATTAAAGAAATTTAATGTAAAATTTAAAATCTGTTTGCACACACACAATCTTTACCAAACACTTATGGGTGAAAGAATTCCAAGTCCATAAAAATTCTTTGAAAAAGTAATTTAAAAAAAAAAGCAACATGGCTCTCCCCATATGAAGTCAGCATTACTTTGACCCTAAAAATGAGGACATCAAAGAAAAGAAAGGACAGACATGAGTCCCTCAGGGATTCAAGTATAAACATTCTCAGCAAGATTTTTGCTAATTTAGCTGACAGTATGTCAAAAGTGAAAAATAAGCGATTGGTCACAAAAATATGAAGATAATTTAACACCCAGAGGTTAATGTGTGATTCATATTAACAAATATTAACAAATTCATGAAGAAAAACCGTAGTATCACTTCAATGGACAAAGAAAATGCACTCAATGAAGTCTATATCTACTTGGAATAAAAGCCCTCATCAAAGAGGGATCAGAGGACATCTCCCAAGTCCTACAGGTGACATTAGAACAAAAGAAACAATGTCTTCATCTCAGTGTTTCAAAATAATGCATTTCTACACCCTCACAACACACCACTGGAAATTAAAATAAAATATCCTTAATATTAGCATAAAATGAGATAGTTAAGGATTAATCTGTCAAAAAAGTGGAAACCCTTTGCAAAACATCATACAGTACAAATTAAAGGGCTAAAAAGGCGAGACATATAATGCTGTGTTTAAGGTGGGAAGGTTCAATATTCTTGAGGTCAGCATTCTATTTGATCTGCAGAGTCAATGCAGGTTTAATTGAAATTCCGGTAAATGTTCCCTTCCTAATTTGATAACTAAATGTAAAATTCATACAGAAGTACAAGTTCCTATAATAGTCTAAACTTTAAAAAAGAAGAACACATTTGAAGTCTTGTTGCCAGATTTATAATCTACAATCGGGGGCCAAGGGCATAGTGCTTAAAGCAGCTGCCTAGCATGCTCAAGGCCCAGGGACTGATTCCCCAGCACCTCCTAAAAATTAGCTCGGTATGGTAGCCCATACCTGTAACCTCAGCACTCGGGAGGCTGAAGCAAGAAGATTGCTATAAAAAAACGTGAAATGACTTAGGTGCGGAAGATTGATATGTTAAACACTGTATGGTTTCTCTGACTTGGAAAACCCAGAACACAGACATTCTTTGGAACCATATGAAGTGATAGCCGGAGTCGAGGGAAGGGATAGGGAGAGGGTGGGAGGGTAGAAAATGGGAAGGGATTGTAAAGTCGATATGATACATATGTGTACGAAACACCCAAATTCATTGTAAATACTATGTATTACATTTGTATATTAATAAAAATAGTGGGGGGTAAAAACGTGAAGCCAGCCTGTGCTATTAGTGAGTTTAATAGCAGCCTGGATTATAGAGTGAGATTCTGTCTCAGAAAGCAAACAAACAAAAACAAATGAAACATACATTTTAATCTATTGTAATTAAGACTGTGTCATTTTGATGAAAATATAAGCTTAAAAATCAGTGCAAGGAACAGAGTCTATTAAAGATGGAGAAGACAGCCGCCGGCTTTTTCAGTCAACGACACTGCAGATTTTGGATGACCATAGGCAGGTGGCTTGCGTGGGTTTTTCTTGAGTTGCTACAGTGTGGTGAGTGGAGACATGTATCCATTTCAAAGTAAAGAGCCTGTTCAGGGTAGAGAGGGCGGCAGGACATGAGGACTGGAAGGCAATACTGGGCCACCAAACCAGCTCCAAGCCTTGTGCCCATCATGGGCATTGATAACTATTATCAGGCTGATAAAATAAAGGATAAAAAGAGAATAATAGTTTTTTTTTTAAAGAAAGAAACATTAAAAAGCTTAGCATTTGTTTCAGAAAGCATCCGATGCCAGCCAGTCTGCAGGGGACAGGAAGCTGGAGGCACATCAAGCTCCCAGGAGTTTCTGTTGGCAAAGAGTTTGGCCGTCACACTGAGAATGTCTTGTGACTTGTGAGCCTGTCAGTGCAACCCCAGAGCCTTAGAACTTGTTAATTCCAGAAATGGCCCATGATCCTCATTGCTGGAGGGGAGAGTGGACTGCAGGGGCTGCCTTGCTGCCTGCTCCCTGCTGGAGATCGCTCTGTACAGAAGGCCTCCGGCTCCAGCACCTCCAGCACACACTCACCAGGATGCAGACCAGCTCTGCTGTCCTAAGGAGACAGGCCTGCCTAGAATACACATCTCATGCCTCCAGCTTTGCCTGTCTGTTGGCTTGGCAGGAAATAGTATCACAAAGTGCCCAACATTGTCAAAAGTGGGTTCTCTGATGAAAGCTGGCTTAGCTCTCCTTGACAAGGAGACGAGCTACAGCCTAGCGCAGAGCCCAGCCAGACCACGGACAGCCCTGAGCTGTCACCTGGGCAGGTTGTGAAGTGCCGACTCTGAGCTCCTACAGCTACCACTCAGTAGCCAAGGACAGCGCCAACCCCAGCCCCCCAGCCCATGGCCACAGTGTCCAAGGCTACTGAGTTGTATTTCCCATCGTATACCCTGTTTCTAGAAATTTATCTGCAGCTGGACTGCTTACACGTTGGTGTGAAATAACTACAATCAGATAAATCTGGTTCCGTCTCCTCAGAAAACATTCCAGTTGTGCTGAAATCCGAAGGCAGTAAAGGTGGATGATGACAGCACCGGGTGCAGTGGTGTGTTACGTCTTGAGAGGAGTGGGAAGCGAGGCCCAGGCTTCGCTTGGACCCACCTGGGAAGTTGCAGGGTTGCTCAAAAGGAGGGAAATCGCTGGGACCCCATGGGAACAAATCTTACCTCCCTGTCCCATAAATTATTGAAACCAGGTATTTATTTTCTCTAGAGGATGTGGGAGGAGAGAATTTTAGAGAGGAAGCAACAAAAGAAAGAAAGGGGCATTTTTTTTTTATTGGCTAACGTGAACCAATAAGAGGTGGATGTGAGTCATTTATGAATCGTAATCATGCCCTGGGTTTATTGGGTGGATTTCTTCTGAAGATCTAAAGACCTGTCTCATACCTATTATTTTGTACTTTATTTCTGTTCACTGCAACCTGACAAACAAGATGCTGTTGTGAAATAAACATCGAATGGAGCAATCTGCCCAAGGAGAAAGGAAGGGCCCCTCAGGCCCGGTGCCACAGCACAGGGGCAGCCCTTCTCGCTCGCACTGGGGGAGGCCGGGTGGGCTGCAGACCCCCCACCAGGCCGTGCTGCTTCCCGAGTCCTCCAGAGGAAGCCAGGAGCTCAAGGGTATTTTTTGTGTGTGTGTGTCTGTACATCTTTTCCTTCCTTCCTTCCTTCCTTCCTTCCTTTATTTCCTTTTCTTTCTTTTTAATGGACAGTTATACAGCAATTTTGGGTTCACTGCAAAATTAGAGAAAGGTGCAGAAAATCCCACATACCTCTGCCCCGCCCGTGCACGGCAGCCCACGCTATCAACATGCCCCACCAGAGTGGGCCCTTTGTTACAACTGATGAAGCCCCGTGGGCACGTCATCACCTAGACACACGCAGCCCCTGGCTCACAGTGGGTTGCTCTCTTGGTGGCCGATGTTCTAGGGAATTGATTGAATGTGGCCACCACACAGCAAAGTTTCGCTGCCCTGAACACCCTCAGGGCCCTGCCTGTTCATCTCTCTCCTCAGCCCCAATCCTGGCAACCTCTCTGCTTCCTCTCTCTCCACGCTTTTGCCTTTTCCGAGAATGTTGTACAGTTGGAATCATCGTATTGGAATCATCGTGCAGTCTGGAGTTCTTTAGAACGGCTTCATTTGCAGGGCCTGGCGGCACGGGCCTTTAATCCCAGCACTCTGGGAGGCTGAGGCAGGAGGATTGCATGTTCAACTTAGCAAGGCCCTGTCACAAAATCAAAAATAAAAAATGGACTGAGCTGTAACTCGAAACCCAGGACCCCAAATAAATAAATAAATAAATAAATACACAGAATGGCTTCTTTCACTTAGGAATGTGCACGTAAGCGTCTTCCGTGTATTACTGCATGGCTTCGTATTTGCTCACTTCTTCTTAGCCCTGAACAATATTCCGTCGCGTACTGTCTCAGATTCTGTACCCACGCGCCTCCGCCAGCAGGTGCGAATGGCCGCGGCGACGGCGTGTGCCGGCCTGTGCTCTCGCCTGTCAGCTTCCTTGGGTAGAAACTGAGGAGCACAGTCGCCTGATCACACGGTGAAAGTAGGTTCGGTTGCGTGAGGAGCTTCTGAACTCCGCTCCAAGGTGGGCGAGTTCGAGTTTTACACATTCATCCAACACGAGTTGACAGATGTGCCCCAAGCGTGATGCTGTTGGCACTGGGCTGCGGGGCCCCGGGGAAGCAGTGAGGTAACCTGTCTAGGGGCGTTAGAACTTTTGCCTTCTCCTTCCCATTCTTCTTCTGCTCCCCCTCGTCCTTTTCTCTCCCTTCCCTCTTCCCCCTTTTCATTTTTCCACATGCTCCCCATCAGGATGATGTGCCTTGCCATGGGGCTAATAGCAACAGAGTCAACTGAAACTCCGGGCCAAAATAAACCTTTCCTCTTTTTCAGTTAACTACCTCGGGTACTTTGTTACAGTCATGAAAACCTGACTGACAAGTCTGCAAAGAAAACAAACATTGCACAACTTGCTCAGGCCCTTGTGGCTTCAAGATAGCATACTTCCTGTCTTCCTGCTTACTAAAAATTGTTTCCACTCCAATATATGCAATGTCTTGTAAAGCCTATACTAACCCTTTGGTACTTACGGGGTAGAAAGGGGATCCCCAGCACTGGACAGTCAGGGAAGGTGGCCTGCTGGTGGCACTGCTTCTCCCTGGCAGATAGGGTGGTAGACAGTGGAAACAGGAGGAACCACTGATGTCCTAAAGCCATTTGGAAGGCGCTCTCTAGATAGTTCTTCAAGCACAATTTGTTCTTCATAAGAATCTGCATATTAAAAAAAGACAACATGGTTCTATGAAGACAGGCTTTTTATAGAACATTCTAAAATGCAGATAAGAAAAAAGATCATGTATTTCCACATAAGCTTGGCTCGCTGCATGCCTGAGCGTATCACAATGCTCGCAGTGCAGAGTGTATCCTGCTTCTTTATGTGAGGTACAACCGATTTTAACCTAAAAAACCTGAAGCTGACCCTTGGCATTTGATACCCTCACATGTTAAAGTTTTACAATAACTAACACCGGGGAGACAAGGCCTTGAGCCTTCCAACTGCAACTCTAGCGGCCAATTAAAGATCTGAGGATGTGCCATTTTGAACACAATCTGGAGGCATTTCTGCAAAGCAAAGCTCAGCAGGATGGAATTCCAGGAAGGCTTACGCAGGGAGGCTAGGAGAGGAGGGACCCGGGAGCATCACGCGCCGCCATCGCATGCCCGCTCCTGCTCTTCCCCCTCTGAGTGCGGGTAACAAGGCTGCCAGGGGCGGAGAAGCAAGGGCCAGGGTTGAGCCGGGCCTGCCCTCCCACGGGTCCGCGCTGGAGCCAGGGAGCAGGGGAGTCAGGGAGGCCGCCTCTCTGCAGAAAGCGGCAGAGCCTCTTCTAACGAAGGGGCAAGCCAGCCGCAAGCCCCTTACCACACCACATACTGAAAATGTTGGATGCTTGGTAGATTTGCAAAAAAAAAAAAAAAAAAAAAAAAAAAAAAGACATTTGTGCAGGCCAGCCTAGGAAACTCACTGCAGGTAAAACTAAATGCCTCTCCTAAAATGCAGCTCAAGTTCCAAACAACTAATTTGGAAACAAGCCTTTGAAAGCCAACACACCTGGAGGCCGAGGCTGAGGGGAACAGAGAACTGTTACAGCGGTTCTTCATCTGCCCTCCTCGCCTCCTGGAGCCATGAGCGCCCCTGTTTTCTTTTTGCTCCACTGGGGGGCAAAGATGGGAATGAAGGCCTGGAGGAGCCTGCTGAACTAGGCAGCCTTGGGGACTGGGGTACTGGGAGTCCGCGCCCCTGCAGGGTGGACTCTTTCCCCTGAATCTGGGCTGAGTTCAGTACCTGCTTTAGCCAGCAGATTGTGATGCTGTTTGGGGGGTACACGTGGGAGACCTGGCAGCCCAAGCCCCATGCTCATGGGTGTTCTGACTGCTGTGTGAGTACCATGATGTCTTCCAAGGGACCACAGAGAAGCAAACTGGAGAGGCCTCAGGAAGAGGGAGACAGGGCACACCGAGCACTCCAACATCCTGCTGCAGCAGACTGGCCAACTCGCCAGCAGACTTGAGGCCCCTGCCTGCTTCCCGCCTCACCTCTGACCACCTGCGTGGGCCCTTCAGCGAGCAGACCCAGGAGCCATCCTCCTCCTGGCTTCCTCGCCCCTTCTGGGGACTTCTGCACTTGCTTCCCCGTTTCTGGCCATGGGCCGGCCATGCACGGGCTGTTCTGGTCCTTGGAAGAAGACCTCGCGTTTTCAGGATAAAGCAGGAATCTGATGTTGAACGTCCAGACAAGATGTGCCTGAAGGAGAGCCGTAAAGAACAGCACAAAGAGCCTGTGTGTTCCACACAGGAACACGAGCAAGTTCTACACGAATACTTAAGCAGATGCACACCTTTGCTTCTGGGAGTTGATTTTTCTCTTAAAAAGTACAAGAGGGCTTCTCGTCAAGATGGCGGCTGAGTAACAGCACTGCACAAAGTCTCCTCATCAACTCACTTAAAAAGTCAAGAAGATAGTTAGAAAAAGTGTGTTTGGTGTAGCTAGGAAAGAGAGGTGCATCCCCAGAAACTGAAAGGCCACCGGCGGGAGGCCAGAAACTCCGAAGGATCATCAAAACGGGAGGGGGAAAAAAAAATAAATCCCCGCAGTCCAGTCAGCCACCGCGACCGGCAGCAAACAGCAGGCAGCGGCGGACGGAGGAACGCTCGCGGGGACCTGAACATCTGACTGAACGGAGCTGGAGAGGACGGAGCACACAACAACGGGAGAAGAGGCTGTGGGTGGGGCAGAACCAGCCGACTAGGTGCGGCAGGAGCTGCCAGCACCCACAGATCACAAACAAGGTCTGGAGGCCAGACCTCAGCCTGAGGTAAGCACAGACCCGGACTACTCAGAATCATTGGCTGCATGCAGCCTCAGAAGCACCAACCTGCGGGTGTTTGTACTATAAACACAGCGTGCGCCCCCCCTAGAAAAGGTCCCGGAATCCCAGATCAGAAAGGGGACTCAACAGCCGTCGCAGGCAGTGACGTCAGCAGGAGCCATTCACTTTTCCTGCGCACCAGAGACAGTCAGAGGTAGCAGTACCATGGGGAAACGTGGTAACAAAT